>JAOXYM010000010.1:32148766-32161622 GCA_028567055.1 Leptatherina wallacei | reverse complement strand
ATAACACAGAATGTATCCCATAAAAACAAGAATCCATCATGAAGGTTTCATCAGCACTGAAACAACGAGGAAGGCGAGCTTCACTATGAACAGCATCCATGTGAGGCTCAAAGGTCTTTTTTTTATACTGCTGCATACATTCAACAGCATGGAGAATCGCCTGGATAACCAGTAACAACCAGTAACAACCAGTAACAGCCAGTAACAACCAGTAACAACCAGTAACAGCCAGTAACAACCAGTAACAGCCAGTAACAACCAGTAACAGCCAGTAACAACCAGTAACAACCAGTAACAGCCAGTAACAACCAGTAACAACCAGTAACAACCAGTAACAACCAGTAACAGCCAGTAACAACCAGTAACAGCCAGTAACAACCAGTAACAACCAGTAACAACCAGTAACAACCAGTAACAACCAGTAACAACCAGTAACAACCAGGGTCAGGGTCAACATAAAGGAGGCGAGGAGACCATCTTTGAAGTCAAGCAGTAAGCAGATCTTGATTAAGGATCAATGCTCCAATTACTGTTTATCCCTGCCACCTATAACGTTACCACGGTTGGTAACTTTATAGAGGGAGGGGGAGGGGCCATCATTTTGTTTTTGTTCATGTTTTTAAATGAACTTTTCCTTCTTTTCAAGTTTGTGAAGGTCACTTATAAGGACGGAGTTCAATTGTAGATACTGTACAAACAGTGTTGGTACCGTTGATCATCCAAGAACAAACTCAGCGTGTTTAACAAACCAACCATCATCCAATCATTCAGTAAATGTATTTATATTGTTGGGTTGCCTGTGGATGACTGAAAAAGAGCTATCTGAGACTGCATACCTCCAGCAAGGCGGAATAAAACGTGTCTGGTTTTGATCTACATCACACATTCATGCCCCACTTCTGGTAAATCTTCCATGCAAACCCACCCATTAATTATTATAATAACTGCAAAAAAAAATACAGAATCATGCAAACAAACAATCGTACCATTCGCATAACCTCTGTGGTGGAGGTCAAAATGACTTCATGCTATTAAAAAGACTTAATAAAGTATGATCTACTTACAAACCAGCTTCTAACAGTTTACGGTGAAATGTGCATCCTTGGAAAGGTTTGCACTAGAAAAGAATTTAAATCCATTACAAACTGAGTAAAAATCAAAGAGGAATCCAACCTGGAGCCCATGATATCGCTCCTAGATCAGAAAACAGCTCTGTAGAATGAACCTATATGTACTCGGGTATCTCTCTCTTTGCTGGAGTCTCTTTAACTGAGGACGGTGCTATAACGTAGCTTGGTCCGACTGAGACTGGAGATTATGCATGGACAGCTGTTACAGACTTTAAAAGTTAAAAGAGCTATATGGACCAGAAAGATGAGACATGCAAAAGGAAAGTTGCTGTGGTAAGAACATTAATGCAACAGCCTCTTCATGTTGTTGTTTACTGCACTGCAAAAAAGAGCTATCTTAATATGACTAAAAGCACTTAAATTGGGAAATAATTACAATTTGTAAGATAACAAAAATGATCTAGACTTTAGAGAAACATCTTAAAACAAGTTGTGAAACATTTGTTATGTAGAAAAACCCTCAAACCAGCCTGTTAATGCTTCTTTTCAGTGTTTCTTTCTTACTTTGGGGGGGAAAATATCTTAAAATAAGATGATTCTTCTTAATTTGAGAATTGCTTTTGACATCCTTTTTATTGAATTCACGTTTAGTTGCTCTCGTTTTAAGTTAGTAAGAAACAAAACTGAAAAGAAGCATTAACGGCTGTTTGGAGGGTTTTTACTCTTAATGAGGGACTTAATGAAATGAGTGTTTCACCACTTGTTTTAAGATATTTCTCTCTCGTCTCCAGTAGATACAACGTGATCTCAAACAGTGTCTCCGTGAGATCATTGAACTTAATATGGATGTAAAATAACCAATTTTAAGATTCAGTTGCTAAGTAAGAAAAGACAAATCCTCTCAGGACAAGGTTAATAATCTCACACATTCTGCATAGTTGATCACTCTCAAAGCAAGATCCTAAAGACTTTTTGGATGAATATAAGATTGTAAAACTTGGTTAGAGAGATTTGCAACGTGTGGTTTAAAATATTGGATATTAGAAGTCTACTTGATGAAGGCTGTGAACTCATTGGTGTTTTCATGATAACTGATGTAGAAAATGAGTAAGAAAAAATGAAGAAATGTGGTGATTGCACTGGCAACATTATATGATTAACGTTTCTATAAACATGAAACCATCCAGAAACTTATTGTCCTAAATGTGTCCTATATAATATATAATTGCTATTCTGCAGAGTAAACTCCCTCATCTCATAGTTGTTTCACCATCTCAATGTCCCATCAGCTGTGGTCATAAATCTGTAGCATATGCATCATGTAGATGTGCTGCATAATGCATTCTGAGCCTTCCATACCTTATTATAGTTACTAGTATACATTTCTGTAAAGAATGCTTTTGGCAAGGTTAGCACGGCTCTATCTTGGCCAAGTTCAGCTTTGCCATGTAAATGAGGGGAAGATTGGTGCATATTCTGACATTAAATCAAGGAGTTAATGGTGCATGATCAAAGCCCAAAAACAACCTTGTTTTCCACTTCAAAGGGAAAAAATCACAGTTGCGATAAATGGAAATCTTTTTCCCTGAAAAGTATTTTTTAAAGAAAGTTTCGTTTCAGAGCTCAAAACTGTGTTTCCATGTGAACAATGAGTGCGAATGCAAAGGAAAGCCTGCAGAGTTCCTATGATCATTTGCACGGGGTCTTCATAAAGATCACAGACTTCAGCATAAGGCTGAGCACAGACTAACTCTTCATCCATCTTCTTCATGCCAGAGCCTTTGTGATGGATCCTGCTGCGATTCTATCTTATCATGTGTTCCACCTCACAAACTCCAGCTGCTACGCTGCTTTGACAACTTGTCATATCCCCAGCACTATCACTGTTCTCAGTAAAGTCCATCGTCAAACACTTTCAGAAACAAGGCGTTTATATTTAGCTGGTTCTGAGCTGTCGCAATAAGCAGACAAAGACCTCTGGAGCCGTACAAATGTGTTTATATCAGACATAAAGTAGAAAACTGACCTGCTAAGGTCACCTGATTTACGTAGCTGGATAGAGAAAGGATGTGTGGAGTCTTTTTAATGCTGCCTGGCATTGATCCTATTCTCTGGGATAAAGTGTTGCTGTGAGATGACTTAAACTTGGTGCAATGTTTAAACAAGAATGCGTCCCAGACAATATTTGAAAGCATCACGTCTTTAGCTAATGGCAGAAACAATTATCTCCCATGTGGCTTCCATGGGAGATAAGAAGTCATGAATTTGGACTGCTTTCAGTCAGCCGGTTCATCCATCAGCGCTGTATGCTTAGTTTAAATATTCTGTTTGAGATGCATTGGTTTGAAATATTCATTGCTAGGAACATCGATGTTCAAAGTAAGTTTCTTGTCCCATATTGGGAAATTAGTCTGCAGCCAGGATTACAAAACAACAACATAGAATCACCCGATGCCACATATTGCAACCTCATTCAGAGTAAACTTCTTCCACCTTTTTGCTTCTAGCACGCCTTTAGGACACTTTTTCCCAGTTTACTGTCATCTACCTCAGTTTCCACTTTTCCTGCACAACATCTGCATCATGGTCTATTTGAACTACGTATCCTTGTTGCTACCTCAACTCACTAATTTGCCATCACAATTTAGTTGCTGACACCAATCTGCTGATATAAACGCGTGTAACAAACTTACTTGGATCTTCTACTTAAATACCAGCATATTCCTGTTTTTATCTTTTCCACTCAGCATGACTGGGTGTTGCAGCAGGCTGAGTACCTGTGTGTGGGCACCTGTAGTGTTTAGTCATTCATTTATTCATCTTTTCTTTGACTTTGTCATCCCTCTGTACCTAAATTTAGGCTTCATGTAGTTTTTTAGTCAGAAACAGAAACATCCTGTCTTTATGTGGCATCTCTGCAGAAGTTTTGGCATTTTTTAGTAGGTTTTTGTGCATGCTGTAGCCATATAAAACATAGAAATGTACGGTCTAAATATCATTCCCACCAGCCCACTGCTTTCACGTGGTCATTTATATGTAGCAGATGGTATTCACTACCTATTTTCCTTGCTAAATGCAGATCAAAGTAAAAGGTTTGTCATTACACACAAGGATTATGTCACCAAAAAAGGTTTTTAAAATAACTCACTAATTTGTAGATAAGAAGGTCTTGTCCTGTATCTCAGAGTAGATTTTAGGATAGCCATACTGGGCAAGTGAGTGAGAGAGCCTAATCCTTTCAAAACACGGGGACTTTTAATTTTTTCCTAAATTACTCCATTGTTGAAAATTCTAACAAGTCCAGCCCAACAGGATGGGTTAGGGTTAGGGTTCACAGGTCTCACCTCTCTCCGCAACATCTCATACAAAATTGACTTTGAGATCATCAATAGTAATTAGTTATTGGTAGTTTTTTTGAGCTTTTTGAATGGAAAAAAAAAGTTTGCAAAAAAAAAAAAGGGTAGATTACCACCAGTAAGCTAAACGTCTACTGCACACTTATTCCCAATCCTAGTCTTATGTGTCCCTTTCTTATCTCCACTCATGATCCCTGTCCCTATCTCACCATCCATGCTCTGCCCTCCTTTCCATTTTGTTTCCTTCTCTCGCTTTACTAGCCTCAAATTCGGATGAAGTGCACAGCTGCTGCAGCCAAACACGAGTCAACACAACCTCGGTACTTTTACGGCTTTTGATTGATGTTCTCATATCTATTGCTTGCACACGCTCAGCAGCTCTCAGATAGAAGAAGACTATTAGCATTGGCACTGTGCCGTCTCCCTTCTCGCAGAAATTTAGACTCCAATCACATGAGGATCTTGCTGGCAAGAGAAGGAGAAGAAAGTGATAGAGAAACAGATAAACAGAGAGATAAAGTAACCAACCGAGAGGCAGGACAGAAAGAGCAAGACAGAAAGTCAAAGATGTGTGTGTAGTTGGGGATAATATGAGGGTAGGAAGGGAGATGCATGCAGTAATACGCTGTCATTGCCATCCAAGAGTATGTGAGAATCCTTTAGTAGGAAACTGAAACCAGTCACGTAAAATAGCAAGACAAAGCTTTAGTGTGATGCTGGTGGAGTGTCTGTAAAGATGGATGGAACTGGTAAAAAAAGAAATTACAAGAGTTTTCAGCTCTTCCAGTGTCCAAAAAGAGCAGAGGCTTCACATACGACCTTCTCCAGTCTCTTTACACATGGTTCAGTCTTAGATTGGATGTAATGCCCCTCTCCTCTGATAGTTATGATGATTCACATCTCAAAGCTTTTAAAAACCCATGGGAAACTCATGCCATGCTTGTGTCCTTAGATCCTAATCTTTGTCTACTAGGTATTACTTTTTTTAAACTGGGAAACAGTCGCCTATCTTCCAGCCTCCCCAGTGCCCTGAGCTGTGTTCATTATAAACCTTTGAACAGCTCAAAGCCCCCTGAATATGAAAGAAGGCCTGCAGGACCCCTTATTTGTGTCATGTTTGTCATAAAATTAATGATTTTTCTATGCAACTTTATTTGCTTCTTGTTGTACAACGAAAAAGCTAATAAAGGGGCTTTGAATAAAGAATAAATCTAACAGAAGCATTTCCTATCTCAATCTCTCTTACATTGCCTCCTCAGCATGGAGAGATGCTACATCGCAGCTCAATGCAACAAAAGAATTCTACTTCTTAAACATATGCATGACTTGACAACTCACCTTAAATTGTCAGGGAAGCTTTCTCAAACTTAATGATGCACTTCCGGAGAAGGAGGCGAAAGCTTGAATATCAATCATGCCCCAGTAAAAACCACCAAGTCTCAGCAGGAAAGCATTATGAATAAGAGACGGATGAATTTGGCATATGCTTTGGGAGTTTCATGTGGATTCTACCCTGATCTTTCAGCCCCTGTACAGCAGGCAGCTGTGTTAACTAAACAAACTTCGGTAAACACTGCACCAAATGGCAGAGAACTGAAATATTTTGCTGTTATGAAGCCTGATGTGCCACAGATAAGTAATTCTGGGCAAAACTTTGCAAGGTTAAGCTGAACTGGTGTTGTAGTTGTATTCCCAGGTGTCCGATAAATGATCAAGACAGTTTTTAGTTAAGGTAACTTGTACTCACTTTGGTAAAAACTGTAATGTGAGGAATGCTGTTGCAATGGTTGCATGTTGTCCTCTGGAGCTTCCCAGTCCCGAAGCATCTGCTTGCTTCTGTACAAGCTTAGATACACATTTAGGAAACAGGAAGGAACTAATGCAGATTTTTGATTTCAGTTCAGGAAATCTTCATTTCTTACAATGAGTCAGGATCTCGGCCTCTGCTGTTTATACTTCGCAGGGCCGCTGCGAGACATTCAGGTGCCTAAGCACAACTTCTTTGTGGTGCATTCTGTGATGTTTGGGTTTCATATTCTACATAATGGTAATATTTGTCATTTTTACAAAAATCAGTCCCATTACAGACCTTTACATAAAACACTGTTTGCAAAATTAAAAGTTGAATTTTAAAACTTGGTGCCATTTTAACTAACACAGCCATTATAATGGCCAGATTGATGCTGAAGTTGAATGCTCTCTTAATGTTCTATTTGCTGGTTTTACGGACGCATTCCTCTTTGCGACAGCTTAGTAAATCAGCTGCAGCATGTTTTCAAGTTTGCATGTGTTATATCAGGGCCTAACTATCTAGAAGCTGAATACAGCAGGAAACTGGTTGGTATTTGAGACGTTGAGGTGAAGTGATATTTTTATGAGAAAGTGCAGTTGCCATGGCCTCTCCTGTTGTGCATGCATGTCAGTGCATGAGCCCCTGCTGGGCAGTCTGAAAGGATCAAACCTCCACACTTGTGTTGTGTGGGTATGCTATGCTCTCACCGAGTTACAAAACCAGAGTCAAAGTTGTGATCTAGTGACTTGAAGGACAAGTAAGGTTTTCCTCCATCTGTTCTCACCCGAGATTGCACTGCACCGGTGTGACATCCAATTATTTTCCACCATGATATGGTACTGTGCTCAACTCAGGAGCCAGTATCCTTCATTTTCATATATATTGACAAGACAATGGAAAGTAGGCGCAGTGTTTTCTAGAAAGGTGTAAACATAAATAGAAATCCAACATTCAAGGGGAAAAAAAGGCAAATAAAAACAAACAAACAGCCCTCTTAGACAAGCTTTTTTGTCATTTTTAAAAATACCCCTCTGGAATAATTCTCCAGACGTCTTGGAGGACATTTTAAAGCTCTTATCTGGATGCCGGCTGCTTCAGTAACATTGAGGTCCAGGCTTTTGGGAGGCTCCATATTATCTGTTGCTACTAATTTTCAGTCCAGTTCTTGTATCATTTACAGTAAATTGGCCTTTTCCACAGTTTCTCTCCTGTTAGAATGGATTCTTGACGGCCACTCCTCCATGGGAACCATCTCTGATGAGGCTTTTATAAACAGTACCTGGAAGGACTATCTATCCTCTAAAGCAGGGCTGTTCAGTTGGGTCCTAAGAGGGCCGCAGTCCTGCAGGTTTCCAGTGTTTCCCTCCTCCAACACACCTGAATCAAATTAAATGGATCCAGCAGCAGATTAAATTCTGCACAATGACTCAGTAATTTGAGTCGGTGTGTTGCAGCAGGGACACGTTGAAAACGTTCAGATGCCGTAGGACCATATTGAGTAGCCCTGCTCTAAATGTTACGCCTGCAACCCGTTTTATCCTCCACTTGTCTAGTTTGTCAATATCTTTTAAGACACACTACATGCGATGGTAAAATAGCTTATAGCTATTTGGAAATCCACATACTGGTTGTCAGACACTTCATTCTTACGCCTACCTGACAAGTTTCGACGGCTGTCTTCCGTCTTCCTCAGAGGTGTCACTGACGTGTGTGTGACGTGGTTGAAACAGCTGATTTTTGCAATTGAGGCGGTGTCTACCTGTCAGTCCGAATCTTCGGAGTGACAGGCCGACACCGCCCCAAAGCCGACGTGACCGCGTCATTGTGGCAGCGCCGAGCCACCGGTACGGCTTGTCTGGATGACCGGTCATCGTCGTTCCCCCCCGCTGACGACCCGCCGCTGGAGGATGTTGCTCCAGGTGTGGGAGAGCAGAAAAGGCCCCTCATCATGGCTGTATGGGCTCGCTTCCTGATCTCTACTGCCTCCATGATCCAACACTGGTTTCGATTGTGTTCTGTGCGGATGACTTTGGCTTTTACCCAGTCCATGATGGGATTCTCCCGTTTGCAGTGGTCCGTTATTGCTGATTTCATGTTTTCCTGTAGTGCCTGAGTAAGGTAGACGTAAGAGTGAAATGTCTGATAACAAAAGAATCTTAACAACAATAAAAAGTATAGACACGATGAACATTATTGGAGTACTATTATGTCTATATGTATGTATATATATGTGTGTTTTTGGCTTTTTGGTCTTTGCAACAGGCTGCTGATTAGAAAGTACCTGAAGAAATAATAACAATAATAATAATAATAACAATAATAACTATTATTATTATAAGTAAAAATAAAAACATATTGCTCTGAAAATTGCAAGGTCCAAGGTCTGCACTGAAATTGAAAGAAAAAGAAAAGAATTTAAAGAAAGCCCTTCAGAAATCCTGGAGACCTGAAGCTCACGACCGTTTAAAAGGATTAGAAAAAGTAAAACACAGAAAATGGAGGCATGAATCCAGACTTTAACATTTCTATACATCAAACCTTGAAATGATAGTAAAGTGTTGCTATATGAGCATCAATAATGCGATGTGCTAAAGGGGGAAAAAACACTACGATGTGAAACAAAAGCATTGTGATGAAGAACTATTGTGTTAGAAATTACAGAGTACATTTTTAAATATGTATATATGGTGTTCCTTCTTATCTTGCAAACCCATGAATACTTCAAACAACCACATTACTTTAATGTCATTTCAAAGAGGTCTGAGCAGCACATACCTGTTATATAGAACAAAGCGGTGCAATATTCAACATTTATGCAAAGATCTTTTCTTTTTGACTGTCACTACTCAGCTTTTATCTTCTCTCTAGCTCAGCTGATACCGGGGATTGCCTTTCCGAGTCTGTGTATCCCACCCACACCTGGCATGAAAACACAGACACAATCAAAAATGAGCACAATGTAAGCCAATATTTTGTTCCTGATGTAAGTGAATTAGCAGTGGGCGCGAGCCTCCCTCTCCCTCCTGCTCCAAACATCCGTCTGAGTTGTCTGACAGAACTGGGGAACAAGCCTCAGATTAGAGTAAGAAAGAACTCATCCGTCTCGCATATTTACAAGGATGACAGCTCTGCTTCTGCTCCTCTGAATTAGCTGTCCAACTAAATTATATATTCACCATATAATTATAGCTAAATACTCTCTTTTCCGTTTTATTAAGCACATTTCTCTTACATTGATTTCCCCCCTTTTTTTTCTGCTCAATTTCCTTATTGAGTCTTGTGTAAGTTATGTAAGACCATCTTTAAAAGCCTTTGCAGGTGGTAAAGCATTATATGTCAGCCCTGGATCACCATAATGAGACATTTTGACAGTTAAACAGATGCAATGCACTCCTGCCATCCTCAACCAGGCTCCTATGTGTCCTCTTAACAGCTAAGGGCAATTTCCAACTAAACCATTCCCACACACTCTGACTGGGTGCTGATGCCAGCTAGAGCAGCTCAGAGTAGCCCCTCAGGGTGCAGCTCTGCAATAGTGAAAGGAGCAATATTATAGCCACCTCTCTATACCATTGGGGGTCACAGAATGTAGCTCATGATGCTGAACCCTCTGCAACTTAAGCAAAAAGCTGGACAAATCACCTTGCGGTCTTGAGGGTTTTTTGGGTTTTTTCCCCACAATAAAAGCAGAACACACAAAGAGGCCACTTCTGCTTGATGTTCTATTCGGCTTTTTACTTGCTTTTGCATCTTTAACTGTGTGTGTTTGGAGTTAAATGTGAGCTTATGTTTGCACAATGTCTAATTTGTTGACTGATTTGTTTCGGCCTTCTCTGTTTTTTGAGATAAACACATTGAACCAGATATGAATATTCTTAATGGCTTTTTAATGTCTTTCTAATTTGCCCTTTTAAAGGGATGTAATGGGCTGTCCCTGTGTTTGCACAGAGAGGACAAACAGCCAGTATGACTCATTTAGTGGTTACCTTTGATTCTGAACTGTCGCAGATGGGAACGCTTGCAGCCTTGCAGAACTTTTCCGAGTGTCAGAGAAATTTAGAATATATCTTGAAGTTTATGCAGAATGATAATCTGCAATCACTTAATCATTACCAAACTTAAATACTGAAGCAACTTTTACATCAGCATAAGAAATGTGCATGTTTTCTCCTAACCCTGACAGGACCATGAGTGCTTTTAAACCTTCCATCATGGATATTTTTGAGAAATATCAAGACATAAACTAAGTGAATTTGTATAATATAACAAAGTGTGTAGTTCTCAATGATCCGTTTGTCCATCCATCCATTTCCAGCTTATCCAGGACCTAGTTCACGTCTTAGCAGAGATCCCCCAGAGCTCCCTCCCCTCAGCCACATTCTTCAGCTCTTCTGGGGGGGGGGGGGGGTCACCAAAGTGTTCCCAGAGATTTAATCTGTCCTGCGAGTCCTGGGTCTGCACCTAAGCTTCTTCCCCTGTGGGAAGTTTCCCAAAAAACAGAAAAGTCTCCTGGAAGGAATCCAGACAGCATCTTAACCTGATGCCCGAACCACCTAAGCTGGTTTCTTTGGCAGGAAAGAAGCAGCGACTTTGTTCTTCGCTCTCCCCGATGACTCAGCTCATACCAGTTGACACGTGTACTGGTAGCAAACGCATATCTATCAATGTTGCTAATGGCATTGTGCAAAGATGTGCAAAAATTAAATGGTTGAAACCATGTGTGAAAAATGTATATGTGTGTTTCTCTCTTACAGTTAGGTGATGAAACAGAAATATAACGCAGCTTGTTTGATAATGTATTCAGTGTTGGAGAGAAATGAGACATATGGAGGTTAATAAGCTCCGAGCCTCACTATGTTATGGTGGAAGAGTGTGCTTTGTGGAGCCTATATCTTTGCATATGTGAGAAAGAAAAAACTATGTTCAATGTTAAATGTTTTATTATTAATAGTACATTTAACCTCACTGAATTGCCTCTTTTTTCTTTACAGTAAGACAAATGTGTTGGTTAACAGCTGTAATCACTAGCAGGGAGTGTGTGTGAGAGCGAGAGGAGGAAGGTGTGAGCAAAGGTTGATTGCGAAGCCATTTCCCAAGGCTTTGTCGCGCACTGTTAGCTGAAGAGCTCCATTTCAAAGACAATTTGTCTGCTGCTGAGCACTCTGGCAAAGTGTGGCCTTGTGGTGTAGAAAGTCTGCAGTCTTGTGTGTCTGTGTGTGCATTTGACAAAGTTTTAGTCAACCGCGTGCCACTTTTGTGCATGTATAGAATATCCAGCACAGTGTACAACATGCATAAGCTTTGGTCTGCACATTCAGAAAAGCAGCACACTGTGGCTCATAAATCAGTCAAATGCAACGTTCGCTTCGATGCAAGCCCGGCTTCCAATCACCGTCTAGCCGTCATCAGTGGTCATACTGAGTGGCCACATTAGCGAGGTCGTGATCCACCCTTCATCTGCTGTTCAAGGCGATGCCGGCTTGGCCACTTGCCCACAAGATTTCTGTAGAGCTCTCCATCATCCTCAGAGCTGAGCTCTGCAGGAGGTGCTGCTGCAGCAGATGCAAAGGAGGCGACGCCGCTCCAACTTCAACCATCCTTTTTTTTATTTCCATTATTTCTGTCATGTTCAAATGGCCGTGCAGTCCTCACACTTTTACTTAACAAATCACTGACAGCTCTGTCTTACACCCCTGACCCTGTGTTGTTATGTCTTCCTGCTATTTTTAATTTACTCTTTTTGTTTCTTTTAATAAATAAGTTTATTGATGTCTTCTTCAAAGTTACAACGCCACAAACATGCCACAGATTATGACAGCTATCGTACTGTACATAACAACAAACACCAATGTTAGAAAACGTACAAACAGCATAAAACAAATCTAGTAAAAACAACCTGAAACCTTCAGGGGATGCTACAGGAAGTCATTCGTTTTCAAAGAAGCTCAAGAATTTATTTTAGTTTACTTTAGTTTTTTATTCTTAAATTTCAGTTCATTCGTTGATCATATGTAAACTTATAAGTCTGTAACCATGGAAACATAAAAGGAGGCTAAGTTTTTCAGCCATATTGTTTTGTGGATATAATATTTAGCTGGTATGTTTATCAAAGTAATAAAACAGATTTGATCAGCAGCGATGTTAGAATCATTAAAATAAAGTCAAATATTAGTTATTGCTGAATTCTGGTCAAGTGTCTCTGCAGCTGGAACCAGGATGAAGTGGAATGAGACAGATTCTCTCCTTCACAGTTACAGAAACATTTTACATATACAGTACAAGTCAAAAGTTTGGACACACTTTTCCATTAAATCCATAAATGTGTCCAAACCTTGGACTGGTAGAAGACTTTTTATGTTCAATAAGTCATCGTTTCTCTGAGGATCTTCACATGTTAGTCTGAAGGCTCCAGTCTGATTGGCTGCCTCGCTGACGGTGAACATGTGTTGATTTAAAAACGTATGAATGAGGAGTGGATGAATAACGGATTCAATCTAAAGCACTTTGAGTGCCTTAAAATCACTAATCCCCTATTATTATTATTATTATTATTATTTTTAATATCATTATTATTATTATTATTATTATTATTATTATTATTATTATTATTATTATTATTATTATTATTATTATTATCA
>JAOXYM010000010.1:32128708-32144280 GCA_028567055.1 Leptatherina wallacei | reverse complement strand
GGTTATACGGAGAGAGGGGGGGGGTCAATTCATAGGGCTGGAAACATTGTTCTTTACCTCCACACTTTGTTTAAAGGCGAAGGGCTAAGGGGGAGAATTGAGATTGGGCCTTTATGTCTTGTCTGCAGCTGCTTCAGAACACCCCCGTCCTGGGTTCACTCCGTTGGCTGCCCGTGTATTTTAGGCTTCAGTTTTTAAACTTCTTATGTTTGTGTTTAAATGTGCACTTTTTCACCCCTTCTCATCTTCTCGGTCCCTCAGGTCAGCTGACCTGCTGCAGGTACCCAGGTCTGACATTAGAGAAGCCCCTCTACTGTCCACTTATAAAACTCGTCTCCCAGGATTTTTATTTGTTTTAATTGGTTTCAGTGTGTTGGTTTTTAGCAGTTCTGTTTCTATATTGGCATCATGATTTAACTTGTGTGCAGCACTTTGTTCAGCTGTGGTTGTCCATAGATAAAGCTGGTATGGTATCTGAAAACCAGTTGGATTCTCTCCATTGTGGACGCTGAGAACACATTGATGGCCGTCCATGTAAAATATATTTAGCTCTGAAATATTTCATGTCTTGAGCCAAACCATAAAATTCAACACAGAGTTTTTTTTACAGTGTACAGTATACAGAGGTGAGACAGAAGTACATGCTGCTCTTGTTCTGCCCACACAGAATGTAGGCAAGGAGAAGCATAAAAACCACGGCATCCTGTCCTTTAGCAACTTATAGTGAGGTTGAAATATGAGCAAAGCACTGACAGCTGCCTCCACTCTTTTTTTCCTGGATGTTGTCATTGACAGGAGAAATTTGCTCCTTCCCCACAGCAATCTTTGCGAAGACTGTATGACAACCTGCCCATGTGGGATATCGATTCATCCTTACATCATCATCTTTGTATTTATGGAGAGGTCTCCGATGGATTCCTGTACACTCTCCTCTGGAGAGGAGAACGCTTAAAGGCAAAAGACAGGAGAGCTTTGTCAAACAGAAGAGAAGCTACATCCACAGAAAAGGAACATGAAAAAACATGTTGGAATAGGAGGAAAAATCAATGAGCAGACGTAGAGACTGAGGAGGTTAGGGAGAGTAATTTAATAACATTCGGTTATATTTGTCTCCAATCCAGTCAGATACATTTCTTACATAATACTTAAACCTACTGCATCTACCGGAAACATCTTAAAAACTCCCCTGAATCCTTTTCACACTCTTTATAGAGTTGTTGAACGTAAAAGGTGTTGCTTTGGTCCTTAGTCATGGTTAGCCTCGTGGTCAGAGAACAAGCAGCTATCTGGACAGTAACGTTCATGCTTTGCTGAAGGATGGAAGTTTATCTCAACAAAGACGGACAGACATGGATCACGCATCAAAAGTCTGGGTGCAACCATTTGTTCTGGTTTCCAGTTGAATTCATTCAGGATGAGGAAGAAAGACGTGGATATGTGATACATCTCCCTGCTACGGGGATTATTTACAGGTATTTTTCCTTTTTTCCTCCTTTTCAATTCAATTCAACACTTTATTTCACACAATAAACGGTCTATATTAAGAACACACACACAACAATTAGAATACTTTTCTAAATAAGCTCACACGCCAATGAGACGGTAGAGTAGAAAAGTAACACACTGAGCTCAGTCCGGGATTGGTCGATGATGGTTTGACAACCTGCACATACGCTTGTACGTGAGGCTGCGCAATACCGCAGTGGGCATACCTGCTTTTACAAACATTTGGCTTGCTGTGCTCCAGCGAGGGACCCAAAGCAGCATCTGCATCCCATCATTATACGCCACAATGAGTCTGTGCATGCTGCTCTTTTTATAGTGCCTCCCCAAGGGGGGCTGTATGCATGGGAGTGCAAGAGTCTGATCTTCACAGTTGGTGAGTCTTGGTTCCTTGTGTTGTCTTTGGACGAATCCACAAGGGAAATTAGATTATTGCAGCATATTTATTGCCAAATTCCAACACTAAATGAGAGTACATATTTATTGTAGAGAGCAGGCAGAATGGTGTAGTAATGAGGAAGGGTGGGGATGAAGAAGCCTCTGACTGAACATGCCTCACTGTACAGGATTCTTCTGTGCACCATCCAGATCAGTCCCCATCACAGAGTCGGGCTTTTTTATTTTCTTTGAACAAACTTTCAGCTTCTTTCTTTCTGGCTCTGATGCTGCATCCCAACAGATGGCAGCAAAGCAGACTGCATTCTCCCCCACAGACGTGTAGATTATACGCAGCATATTGCTGCAAATGAAGGACCTCAAAAAGTAGAGAATGTTCTCTCTGTTCTTGTAGAAAGTCTTAGTCACATTTCCAGTCCAGAACATCCTCCACTTCTTCTCCCAGGATAGAAATAACGCTTCCCTTCCTCCCAGTCATCTGCTTTGTCCTCTTCACATTCATAAAAAGGCGACAATAAACAAACAGTGGCTGAAAACAGTCTCCAGTTCAGCTCCAGCACCGGCACACCTCACAAAGCAGGATAAAATATCCAGAGAAACATTTGACTCGTTGCAAACCTCAGTCAACCCTATTTTGGCTAGTTTTGTCCAGCCTGCCTCCTGGCTGTAAGTCACTGATCAGACAGGACTCTGGTGTGAAGACGGGAGATATGAGTCATATCAGAGTGGGCTAGCGCTTTCATGTTACCTGGGCTGCCATCTCTCACGCACCGACTGCGAGACTCACAAACGGCAGTTTTCATGCTCTCGCCCAAAATCCATTTTCTCACCTGCTAAAAAAAAAAACAAATTCATAACTGTTAACGTCATGGCTTGAAAAGAGTGGAAGGCTCCCAGACAGCCGTCCACAGCAGCAGGAAGTTAATCAGACCAGTGAGGGGAAAAGCAAGAAGAAATCTTTTACGCTGTTATTCATTGGCTTGCATGCTGCCTGGAGAAACGTCAGTAAGCAGCTTTTCTGCAGCGCTGCCTCTCCCCCCTTAAAGTGCAAGTCTGTTTTGATAACCTCTGAAACTTTTTGATGATGGGTTCAATGTTTGATAACCATTCATGTCTCCTGATCTGCCCAGTTATATACTGCTTTTCATTTGGTCTGGTTTCGTTGGCTGTAGAGGTTAGAAAGTGTAAAAGCAATCGTTTAGATTAAAATTTCCCTGCGGGAGAACTCTGTATCTTTCCACAAATTTTATATCTTTCCTGACTTTTTTAATACACAGAGGTAGAGTAAGGGTGTGCATTTCTATGCATGCTGGAGTGTAAGTCTCCTTATTTACTTATGCTGGGTCTCACAGCTATTTCTGCATCTGTGTTTGTGCACGGTGCATTCCTCCTCCCGTCAAGTGTTTGTGCTTCTGAGTTAATGACTGAAAAGCCACAAACAAGTTTTTGCTGTGCAGAAGCACCTGGCTGGCCAACGAAGCAGCACCGTGTTGTTTGAAGGGATATTGTTCCAAACGGAGCAGAGGGCCTGACGAGCTGTTTCTATAAACTCTCATCAGTAGCGAGCGCTTCTGCACGCCAAACGAATTCTCTTCTGCTCTCTGATTCCCTGCTGGGACGCCAGCTGTTTCCGTGTCTCACCCCCCTCCATCGTTTTGCCTTTTAATATTCGTTTTTTGTCCATGTGTATGTGTATTTGTTTGGATTGAACTTGTGTGTTTTTAATGTCTTTGTTGTCGTACATGCAGAGGCTCTCCGGCCGGTTTCCGTGTATCCACTCGCTGCTTGCCGTTCAGTGTTTTCTCCAGCTCCTCATTTAAATGTTAAACCACCTCCTGGTGGGAGCCATTTGTCATTTGGAGACATGAATACATTATCAGGGCCCCAGTCGGCCGAAACACAACAGCACACACACATTCATTCCTCACCGATGCTGCCACCAATTTTATTAAAACTCTTAAGTTATGCACACAAGAGCAGAGCTGTTTGTTTAGAGCACATGGATGTGCAGAGGAGAGACCCCCCCCCCTAAGGCTCAGAAGTAAGGTAGTGTGTGGGTTGTTACAATGAAACAACCTACACATAGACAAAAGCCTTGGTAATTACAGGAATAATAAGTATCATACACACATGCATGCACACAGAGCAGTGTGATAAGTTCCAGCATTCATCACAGTCACCTCTGTTTTAGATCAAAAACAGGAAGCAAAGTAGCTGAATCTTAATGGTTCAGAAAATAAAACTCTTTAGTTCTCAGACGGATGGAAAACTGAATGTACGAGTGCATCTCTGTGAAGGATCTACATAATAGCTTCATCATCTTTCAGGCAGGAGAAAAAGACTTGTAGCTGGCAGATTTCCACCTTCTCTTTGTGTGATTGTGTGTGTGCGTACGTTCGTGCATGCACAACCTCGTGTGTCTCTACATGTGTCCATTTTCATGTCTGATGGCCATCCTCTGTGCTGCCTCATTGCCATACTAAGTGCTGGGAGCCAGTGTGCAGCTCATTGCCGTAATGGGCCCAGTAATTTTCTTGTTTCAGGCCAGCTCAGACGGTGTGCTTTTGCTGAAAAGCGTCCCTCATGCCACAAGTACACAGTGAGGAAGTCGGGCAGATAGATACACTCATGCTGTGTCTTTTGCCAGCTGTGATCAGGCTGCTTCAAACTACAGCAGGAAAATGAGAAACCATGATGAGCTTAGTGTACCGGTCCTAAACCCTTCAGACCAGAGACAGAGAGGAGCAGAATGGAAAAGAATATAATCAGACTAAAAAACATAGGAAGGGACTCGAGTGTTTACAGGAAGCTGAATGTAGCTTTTTACTGAACAATGAAACTCCATTAAACCCTGATATAGTTATGGATAAATCAGTGTTTGAATGAGCTGGTGGGCATTGTGAATGCTTGCTGCAGCTTTGCAAAACATCCATTATTCTACAGCCAGGAGAGCCAGAGCCAAATAGCAGGCTGTGTGTAATAAAATGGAAGCAACAGAACGCTCACTGTCAAGGAGACGAAAAGAAAAACATGGAGGGGAAAGGAGACGAGGAAGGGAGACAAGTGGAAGGTGAAAATTAAAAACATGATGGGACAAAAAAATGAAGAGAAATGAAACAAGTAGATGGAAAATTCCACATTTGATGAGAGCGGGGTTACTGAATATGGATCCTGAGAGTGTTTACTCATCATCTTGTTTTAAGGTCACTCCCTTTATCTCTCTCTCTCTCTCTCTCTCTCTCTCTCTCTCTCGCTTGTCAATCCCTTTATGGAGACGACCACAGAGGCTAGAAGGTTAACTACTTTACTGAAATGTGTTCCTGCCCAGCCAATCAATTATGACCCTGTGTTGCAGTAGGCAAAGGTGATGCCAGGCAGGGGGAAGAAGGGAATCCAGACATATTGACCCAAGGTAATGGCAGTGTAATGGATATGCTCAGAAAAGCACAGAAGATCAGAGCTCAGTGCAGCCTCGCCTTCTGTCGCCTCCCCAGCCTTGTTACACTGCCTCATTAACCCCAAATACTGGGTGTCTTTCTCAGTTTAGTGATTTAGCACCACCTCCCGTACCTCCGTCTCTCCCTTCCTGCTCGTCTCTGACTCTGTCTTTTATGTCTTGTAGTGGAGCCTCATGGGGAGGTCAGCACCTTGTAAACAAGCTCATGTCATGTCTGTGATTAAAGAATATCATTGTTGAGCTTTTTGCCAGGGATGAAACATCTCTCTTTGTATCAGGCCTGGCTTCTCCTGCGTCCTCGGAATACTGATTCATCCACAGATCACAAGTTCTCGCTGTGGCTGGCACACTTCAACAAACATGCCTCGGCCCACTCAGCGAGACAACTTGTGACCGAGTGCAGTGATTTCTTCTACCAGTTATGTTTAAGCTGCAACAGTTTTCAGAGGTGGTTGCTGGTCTCCCGGGTCCTGGGGACCCCTGGTCTGCCTCTGATCTTTGCAGGGGCCCAGTGACATTTGCACATTCACTGATCACTGTGCAGTCTTGTAGGTTTAATCACCAACAACTGGGTTAGGGTCATGTTTTTTCTTTGTGTTGCTGACATTTTTGTTGTTGTGATTCGTTATTTTTTTCCCAGCTTGTCTTCCTATTGATGCTCACGATGATTGTCAGCTTTGTTTGTTTTGCAGATGCTGCAGGTGATTGTCTATTTCCTTCCAGGTGTAGCAGCTGGTTGTCTGGTTTTTCCTGCTTAGATTGAACAGCTGATGCTATTGCTTTCTATCTGATGTGTCTTTGGGTGGCAGGGTGACTGGTACGATTGGGGACTTGGTTCAGTAGGGGTGCAGTGGTCCAGGGTATACGTGAGTATACGAAGTATACCTGTGATGTGCACCATTCCCTAATTGTCCTTTTTTTTCTCAAGTATTGTGAAACCATGACCCAGCAAACTGCCTCTAACTGGCTAGAACTTACTGTCTTCACTGGTTAAATTGGTCAACTTTGAATTATGCTTGAAGACTGGTAAGGCAAGGCAAGGCATGTTTATTTGCATAGCATATTTCCTATCCAAAACAATTCAAAGTGCTTTACATAAAACATTAAAAGCATTACACATAGTGTAAAGAAAGCATTAAAAAGTGGTAAAAGGCAGCAACTAATAGCAAGAATCACAATAAAATCATTAAGAAATAAATTATAGATGAATTTTTAAAAAATTGACAAATTGACTTGATTTAAAAGTAACATAAGTTCAAAATTACTGTGCAGATTTCATGCATAGCTGCATGAGAACAGAAATGTTTTTAACCTGGATTTAAAAGTTCTACATTTAGTGAAAGTTGAATCTCTACTGGCAGTAGCTTTTGTAGTCCGCTTCCTGTATTTGGTCCGCCTGAAGCGAACTGAGACCTGCGTTTGTTGGCAGACCGAGTCCGCTTGTTTGATGCGAATCAGAATTCCCCAAACGAAGCGACTTTCCCAGCAAACGGACCAGAATTAGAACCCAATAGGCTGGTGTGAATGTGCTCTTTCTCTCCTTTTTTTTCTTTTCACTCTCTTTTTCTCTTCTGTTTTCTCTCCATTCTTTTGCCCCCACCCCCTCTTTGTCAGGTTCAGCATTAATATGTAAATTCAGCAACAGACTCATTTCAAAATAAAGAGTAATAATTAATTATCAAAAGGAATCTTACGTCCATAAAGCTGCTCTTGGCCACAAGCAGCCAGAGCATCATTCTGCTGGACAGGACAAGTTTGAAACAATAAAAAGTGCTTCTCATCTCTTCTTCCTGCACATCTCTATCCAGATCTGGATGTACTTTTAATGACAGGAATCCAAATGAGATGAGATAAGTGGGCTGGATGGAAAGGGATAGATAATGAAAGATGAAGTTGGATGATTGAATCAGGCACATTTGCTGGTGGAGTGTCTTTCAGTTTATCTAGAAAACATGTCATTAAACCAGCATTGGAAATCTGTCAGAGGCTTAGTTCCTGATGACGAGTTAAAAGCTAGCTTGAAGGGTGTATTAATTACACAGCCTCACAGTTCCTACCTTGCTTAATATGCTACTTTAGTTAACATTTTCTGCATGAGAATCTGCAGGGAACTATTCCATATTTGAGCTACTACCTTTACTGCTGTGCACATTTCCCACAGCTCCCAGCGTATGTGCACACAGAATTGATCTAACACCAGTTTAACTAGAGTAAAAATAAAGTTGAGTGAACTTAAAAAAGCTTTGCAACAAGCTGCACTCTTTTTTTGTGTGAACTTGAATGAAACAGGTGAATCAAATTTTAGGAAAGATGTTCAGGTCAAGTTGAAAATACCTCAGAAAAATTGAGTTTTAAGTTGATCCAACTTTATATTATGACTTTAATTTTCCCACTTCATGGAGGTTCACACAACATGAGTCTTTTTGTTGAGTTTGATCACAAATGCTTTGCAGCTGGTTGCCTCAGTTTTTAGGTTTTCTCAACTTTTCATTCTTTGGTCAGGAAGTCTGTATTTCATCCATCCATTTTCTATACCTCTGTATTCCTGTGCAGGGTAATGGTGGGGCTGGAGTCTCCCAGCAGCTACGAGGTGAGAGGCAGGGTACACACTGGACAGGACGCTAGTCCATCAGGTCCATTTCAGGGAGACAAACACTCATTCACACTCATTCCTAGTGAATAATTAACCATATGGACTGTGAGAGGAAGCCGTATACAGGAGGAGAACATGCAAACTTCACATAGAAAGCCCGGCTTCAGCCACACTTGGGGTGAAGATATAAAATGGTTATATGTGCTACAAATGATTAATGTTATAGTTCGCGGACGTTTATTTGGCGGATATTTTTAAAGCTCCATAGAGTCGCGGACAAATGGCGGTTTCAGTGCAGAACGTCAGTGCTCCATTTGAGTCAACACTTATCCACGAAAGTGTGCACTACAGAGGCAAGTGCGCAGTGCACACTACATTCCAGTGCATACTACGTTTCAGTGCACTTACGTATTGAGACACACCCTTGGTGTGAGGCGACGGTGCTAACCAGTACACCACCGTGCAGCCCAGCAAGCTTCTATTTAAGACTAAAAAAACATCTTATTTATCAAGAACGGTTAAACATTCCCGTTTAACTTTTTACATACTGAAGTTACAGGAATGTTCAATGAATGTTCGTAACCTGAATGCCAATATATCCATATTCACTAAAGAGAATTCATATAAACCATACACACTTTTACGCTATTTTGATAATAATTTTTACTTTTCTACTCCCAACTGGGAAATTCAGCTCTGCATTTAATCCATCTCTAGACGCACTAGCGTGCAGCCATGTTTTGGCTCCCAGGGAGCAGTTGGGGAGGAGTTTCTCAGGGGCCCACAGTTGTCTATTGGCACTCCAGGGACTCAAACCCATGGTTTCCCAGACCCAAGCCCATCTCTGTAACCACTAGGCTACACTTGTAGCATATGTGTGATCTTTTATTCAGTACTAACATGCATTCAAAGTATTGCCATGGGGACATGACTTTATTCCCAACACCTGAACAACCATTGTACCTGTATGGTGCCCCTAGTTGCATTTATGGAGACACAAATCATCTAAAGTTGTCTCAACTAAGACAGCTGATTTGTTAACTTGACAAGCTTAGCTTGTTTTTTCAGCTTTCTTAGAAAGAAATGTTAAAATGATTAATTTGTTGGGCTTTTTACAAATATATCATCTTATATGTGGTAGTTCTTCATTACCCTCCGATCTGCTCTACCAATGTTCTATGAAGAACTAGAAGCTCAGAACTCCACCAAGCCATAGGGTCACTCACCTAAAAAAAAACCTGAAACCCCCACCAGCCCACCCAGTACACCCCTATATTTAGAACCTTCTGGATCAGCAGATCCAGAATATCAACATGATCCGGGTCAAACAATGTGGGATCATTACACTTAGCTGTTGTGGTGTTTTCTAACGTTTTGGACATGGCTGCACGGAATGCATGAGTCCTATACCGGAGCTGCATCCACACCACAATGACCCGCTTCATTATTGATCGCTATAGTGGGATAGGATAAATCAATATCAGCTGTTTCCTTACTTTTGCACTCCCCCTCAAATAATTAATAAGAAATATTAATGAATGCATTTTGATTTAGTTCTTTGTTAGCTGATTAGTGAATGTTGTTAGCTTCACATTTTCAATTAGAAATACAATCCCAAAGGAATTCCACAGCTTCGTCTACTTCTGGATGATAACAAAGATTGAAATGGTGGAAAAATGTGGCTTCTGTAAACACCTCCTTTGTCTTTTTTTTTTTTTTTTAATGCTGCATCACAGGTTGTCAGAATGACCCCCTTTGGTGGTTCTAGCGGGTATTGCAATATTGGCGGTTCTAGTGTTAAAATTCCTGGATCCAGACAGTGATTCGGATCACCCCGTAAAATCTAATCAGTTGTTCCTGATATTGCTAACAGACAGACGGACGGACGGTGCTGAAAACATAACCTCTGCCGGCCTTGGTAATTAGCACAGAGCTACGGAGATCAGTAGCAAGAATACAGGACTGCTGGTAGATGTGTAAATGGTATTAAAAGGTCACATTTATATTTGATCTACATGCTGATATACCACCCAGATCATGGCATCTAATCCACTGGCATTCATATTTACAACTGGGATTAATAAAAGTTTGGTTGCCATTAGATTTTAACATATAATTAATTTAGCTGCATAACAATTACATAATATTTTTTATCTCTGTAGATTCAGAATAAATGAACACACATTATATAATGAATAAATGAAAAGTTGAATTTGTTTTGTCCTCCAGTGCATCTCTTTGGGCTTCCATCCTAGATGGTGTATCCCCAGCATCTGAGTCAGTTGCTGCTATCGTTAGCTCTCAGAGTTGGTAGTTTAGTTAATGTGTAAAGACCAAGAGATTCAGCAGGGAATTCAGCCGGATCCTGATGCACTTTGAATTTCAACAGCGTTCCAGGGAAGAAAGAGCTGGATGCTACTCATTTAATATGCAGTGTTTGCAAAATAGATGTAAACTATGCAGCACCATAAATGATCGGGTGCACTCAGATTTAACAGAAGTGAAAAACCAATGCAAACTGTGCCAACTTACTAAACTCCTAATCAATTCCGAATAGGAGGGGACAAGGGGAAAAAACTAATAGATTAAAAGATAATAGTGCAGTCATCAGTTTGTACAATAAAGGTTTGAATATATGATACAGATACTTGAGCCAAAGTATGTCATTACCATCATGTCATGTTGTGCCTCAGCTTTGGGGAAACCAAGGATCCACGAATCAGATGGCATCTAAAGATTCATACCCCTCATACCCAGTATAAATCCTACTGACTGCAATGATTCCTTCCTGATCCAAACTAAACTCCTATCAGCATCAGCTTAAATATTAACCGTGACATAATACCTTGCCACATGCAGAAAAAAATGTGCCTTCCAGTTTCTAAAGACGTCTTTTTTTATTACAAGATTCGGATGGTCTTTAAAGTCAAAAGGCAGTTTTACTCCAGTTAGCTGCATCATACAGAATACATTTACCCCTGACTGTGATGCAATTACAGTGCAAGCTAGGCAACCTACAAAAGTTATCTGGCCAAGTCAAATGCATTCTTAGTACTCAACCATTTTCAGCATATATTTGCACCATTTACAGTACGTTTAATCATCCCATAACATGCACAGAATCATTACATGTAATGTTATGCCGGAAATAAGGAGGATGAATAGCTCATGCTTAAACCAGATGGGAAAGTATCAGTATTAAATGCTATAGAAAGGCTTTATTCATTGTACAAATGTGACCAAGGATATTGTTAATGGCACTATTCAGTTGAATGATGTCGTTGTTACACTAAGCAGGAGGTAGAATACCAGGTCGGAAATGTAATTTATCAAACATGAATATAAACTCTATTAATACAATGAGGAAATGGTCCTTTTCTTGTGATGGACAAGGTGCTGACTGGCCAGTCACTTTGTGGGATGGTGCAGAGACAATCATCTTAAAAACAAACAAAACAGAAGGGATAATTGTGGATTTTCTGGAGGAAAAGGAGTAAGAAAAGCACTATTTTAGGAGAAGAAGTGGAGGTGGAGGATTATAGATTCCTGGGAGAAATACATCACTGAGACAGTCTACTTGAAGCCAAGATCCTTCAATGTTTGCAGCAAGATGTAGCATATATGTGTGTTATGTGGCCATCTGTAGGGGAGGCAGCATCAGAACTAAGCTGAACAAAAGAGAAGAAAGCTGCACAAGTTGTTCAACATCATAATAAATTCTTCACACCTTCTGCACAGCGCAGCGATTGTGTTCAGTCAGAGGCTTCTTCAGCCGCATTACAAAGTTTCCTTTCAGGAATTCAAGAATTATTCTTCCTTTAATTCAGTTTTCCACAGTAGGATTGATTGTCGGCTTTACGGGTTTGCATGAAGTGTGTGCCTGTGTAGTTTTAAATAAACAAGGAAATTATTGTGATTTGATGCTGTGGCTGAAAAGCCAAACTACAAAAGGCAAGAGGCTTACCTTTTAAAAAGAGTTAATTTAAGTAAATAAAAAACAAGAAACCTTTCATAGAGGGCAATTTCAGTGTTTGATTAGTACAAGAAAGACATTTGGTGTAAGCTCACTGTGAGCTGTGACAACACCCCTCTTTTCCAATCTCTTAGTATAATAGCAAGCAACTGATAACCCAAACTCTATTCTGAAAGCAATTTGCCAGACTAGAAGCGATGCACCTGTCCCCAGCACCGCTTCTCTCCCTGAAGCCATCTCTCTTAATGACTTGTGCCTATTGTAATTGGTTCTGGCTGGTTTCATTTACAGTTCTGATCAGCCAATCAGATTAGCAAGGTGTCATGTGATAATATTTGCCGAAGCCCTGAGGAGAGTGATGAGTGATGGGACAGAGTGAAGTGAGCTATCTGAGGGGAGTTTTAACTAGGTCTGGGATTTAAGCAGTAACAAAATGGATAGAGAGGAAAATCTAGCAGAAGATAGGATGCCAGTTCCTTCAGCAACAGAATGAGCTACTCTCTATATGCAATGCATTTACCAGAAGGAAATCAAGGAGGAATATATCTTATATATCTTTTTTTTTTAAAAATACTTTTCCAGAAAAAGTATATAAAACCGTGAACATCTAAGATAGATTCTAGCAGCTTGACAAAGTACATACATAATGATGCTTCTATGGTTATGCAATACAATGACTTCTCAATCCATTGACTATTTAATGCATTTTATATACTGTATGTATTTTCAAAGCACAATAAAGCGAAGTTCATGGCTGTTGCTGTCATGTATGCCACTAAAAGTTGCATCATTACTGGTGCACAGTGCACAGCTGGTTGTACATTTCAAAGACATTACAATCAGTCAGTACTCTGATCTGCAGGGGGGTTTTATCAGCTGGACTCTGCAGTTTTCCTGCATTTCTCACATCAGAATTAACATTCTCATCAGCATTTCAAACTTCAAAATAATTAGTCGTTGGAGCAGCATTTCTCATTGCGCTGATTAATCTGCTAATACTTTTGGACATGTAGCATTTCCTTTCATACAATTCTCCATTTGCTTTGGTCTTATAAGTCAAAATCAACTTTACTTACTACTGCAGAAGAGTCAGTCCCCATAAACTAGTATTCCTCATTGCATTGCTTGAGTCATTACATAGAGTTAAACTAGTTATCCAAAATCTGTCCAGCAGATTTGAAACATTTTTTTACTGCTCAAAACCCTGCAGCATACAATATGATGCTTGTCTTCTGCCCCATAATGGTTACCAGGAAGCAGAAAGCTACACACCGTATTATCTTACGGTAAAAAAAAAAAAAAAAAGTGTCCACATTTTGTTAGAGGGCCAAATAAAGACTGCAGCTTTAAAAAAAATTGACTTTTCTCCCCAGTTTTCTTGGGCTGGGCTTTAAAGGGTTAACTGCTGCCAAAGCCACTGAGAAAAACTATAAGGTGACAATAACTTTTTAAGTTGGAAGAAACTGCAATATTATTGTGTTTACATGCATTGATTATACAAGCTTTTACCTTGTTTTCTACATATTTATTTATAATGTTGAATCGAAAAAAAGCACAAAAACAGAAATAAGTGAAGAGAAAACTTTGTAGGATAGAAGATAAATCCCACATCTCTTCCTCTTACTGGAGTAATTACCACTTTTAAGAACTTCTGTTAGATTTATCAGATCTTGCTGTATTTCTTGCTATTTATAGTGATTGCTTCTGTTTAATGTTGGTCTCTACTCACCGTGTGGCCCACACACAGCAGCTATAGTGTTACTGGAGGGCTTTTGTGTAACACAAAGTAAATGAAGTGTTTCAGCATGAATGTGGTGAGGGGTGTCCCAGCTGGAACAAGGAGTTGGCTGAAGGAAATGAAGAGAAATGGGGTAATGCAGTTGTGTGCTAGTGGATTATGACTTCGTGTTGTGCAAGTAGTAATAAAGAATAAGGTTTTTCCTATTTCGCGGGAAGACAATGTAAAGTGATGGGGAACAGATTTAACTAGATTCAGGTGGAGCAGACAGTTTATATAATCACACAATTTCAAAATCATCCCTCTCCAAAACTGCTTTGCTCTCTTCTCCTCCCTTTTCTCATTTTCAATTTTACTTTAATTTATCTTTCTGATTCTCCTCTATTACCTTGCTGTAGTCCACCTGCAAATGAGTCTTTCTGACTGTTTAGCTACAGCATGATGTATTGTGACATTTTCCAATGAACCATTCATCACACACCAGCCTCGCTTCTGGCTTCCTCTAGTCCCGGCTTGTTGTTATTTTATTTCCTTCTTTTTCCTTTGTGCTGCTGAGGGGAAGTAATAATTGAAATAACAATGCTGAATATTTAAAGCCAAAAGCGTCATCCACTGGCTGTCCTGCTATTTACTGGTTATTCTGATTAGAAGAAATGGAATCCTAGGAGAATGGTCTTATTTAAGCGTTGTCCTTCCACAAATGCAACATTCTCGTTATTTTTCCAATTCTGAAAATTCAGAGGCCAGAGTGCAGAGACCACATGCATGAATTTGGCCATTTTTAGATTTTTGAGTTTGTGGTGCTCGATATCCTCACTTCATCTCATGAAACTGTGTTGCTCCAACACATCCCCCCCCCCCCCAGAGGGATACATAAGCGCAAACAGATTATGGATTTTCTACTCACCATAACATGCAGGGCCAGAAATTGGTACATTTCAAACTGCTGCTGGTAACAGCCTTGTTTTGTTTTTCTCCTTCTACAACTGTGCTGAGAAAAAGTCTGCCAACTGGAGAAAAAAATAAAAAAGAGAGAAGAAGAAAAAGACAAGCGATAACAGCAGAAAGTGGCTGTCAGATAGAAAGAGGGTATTAGCCTAAAGCCAAAGTGTTGGGAGCAAAAGAGTGTTTGGGGTTAGATGGAGAGATATGACGGAGAAGCAGAGAAAGAGGGAAAGAAAGCACCGTTTGTTGCCTGTAGCTGTGGATTAGCCCTGACATCCTCGGGAGTCAATCACTTTGCTTGCTTCTCTCATCTCAGTGCAGATGGGAGAATAACAGGGAAGTCTTAACTGCCAGCCAGGGGCAGGTGGGCAATGAAGGTGGACCCAGAGAGCAAATTCTTTTCTGCTTCCATCAGCCCTGCATCCATCCTGTAAACAAAGGATCTGCCAGATATCGCTTATGCAACTGCGGTTTTGAAGATTTTAATAGATAACAGTAACGTTGCCCCGAAGGTGCAGTTTCACTCAAGTTGATCTAAAAGTACAAATTTCCCCCTTTTTTTTGTCTGTTTGTGGAAATGAAAATGACTTGAGTTTTGGAAAACTGTCAAACTTTGATTTGAGAAGTTTATCGATATTTCTGGAGTTTGTCAACGATTCAATAAAAACAAATTAAGCAGTTTTATTTGTAAAGCACTTTAAAAACAACATAGTGCTTCACAACAAAGGTAAAAACTCATAAACTCAGTTTGAAATCAGATCAGAGGAAACTGTTATTATTAAATGAGTCTCCTTTATAGAAAATAGGGCTTTTCTTCCATCTTTATCCTCACAGAAAAACCACATGGACATGTGAAAACATATGGTTTTAGAGCGTTTTCCTGTAATTCACATCCATCCATTTTCTGTACCGCTTAATCCATGCAGGGTCGCGGGTGGGCTGGAGCCTATCCCAGCAAGTATCAGGC
>JAOXYM010000010.1:31866698-31880146 GCA_028567055.1 Leptatherina wallacei | reverse complement strand
GGTGCAGATTATAACTAAAAACTACAATAAAGATTTTATTTTCAAGAGGGACTTTATACATATAAAGCTCTACTTGATAAAGTAAATTTGTTCGGAACAAAACAGCAGCCAGACAATCATTCTGCTGCTACAATGCTGGACAAGACAGGTGTTAAAAACAAAAAAAACAAAAAACTTTTTATTCTCTCAAACATTCTTTCGTCTTCCTTTCGTCTCGTCTCGTGCACGATCTTACCGTGAAGGCTGCAGTTCCGCTAAGACCCATCGATGACAGTCGCTAGTTCAAAAACTAAGCAACCACATAGAGTCCCTTTAAGTATTTGTATGTATGAATGTATAAATAAAGATAATGTCACTGCAAGACAAATGAACCTCTGGGTATAAACCTGAACCTGAGCAGTGTAAGGAAATAAAAATATTCGCCCTGGAAGGAAATTCCCAGCTGTATCTTATATAGCATCACGGAAAGACTGGAGAGGAAAAAAAACCCTCGCATGCTCAGGTAAAACATGAAAACTCTGCTCAGAGAGGCCACAGCTCAGATAATGTCAAGTTTATGTGATTAGAGTTTAACTTTCCAGATTTTTGTTCCACTAACTTTTTTATTTCTGCCTCTCTCTCCTCTCCTTCTCTCCCACCTTCCTCCTGACGAGTCAGCTGAGTGGGGGGGGGGGGGGGGGGGGGGGGGGGGGGGGGGGGGGGGGGGGGGGGGGAGTCCGGGCTCAGGGAGAAATATCCACCTTGTCAGTGGGCCACATCTGGCCCTCAAATTGAGAGTGAATACGCTGCATTTTTTCACCCCTGTTTGTTTACCCATGTGTTCTCTGGGTAAGACAGGTGTGTGATTGTGTGTGTTTGCAGCCCACGGCTTCTTTCACCCCACGATTGCTTCAGCAACACTCTGCTGCTCTCTCTTCTATTCAGTCATCGGCATGTAAGATCACACATGCAGCTCACTCATACAAAATACATCCATGCACCCACCCACACATGCACACACTTGCACACGTCAGTTACTTTCTCATCAACAAGACAAACAAGCCCGACAGAAGCAGCTGTCAGGGAAGCTTCCCTGCAACCTTATTAACATAAACTCCACTGTCCTTGCGAGCTTGTTCCCCGGCCAACCGTCAACGATTACTCCGGCTCGTCTGAATTATCTTCACATTCACAATCAATCCCACCATTCTGCACAGAATTAGCTCAAAAGTTGATTGAGGTCAATACCCTCTCCTTCACTGGTCTCCCAGTTTGCAGAACATTTTTAATCAATTCCACAAAAAAGAGCTCTTTTATGCTTTTCTCTCTAAGTTTGTTACGTCTCAATTTGGATTTAAATGAAGCTACATCCAGCCTGGCAGATAAACTGGAAACTGGAACTCTATCGCAGCTTCTCGGACCATTAATCTTTTGGTGGAGCCCGTTCCCCCGCTCTCAGGTGGGGTAATTATAACGTCTTTCATGTGGACAGAAGATTATGACACAGCGAGGCTGCAGGTACTGCACAGCCAGTCAGAAGCTCATAAATAGTCTGATGGACGGGGGATGTGGGCAGGAAGGGGTTGATAATGATGAGGATGTAGACGTGAAATTGATGAAATGGATCACAACCCTCACAGCCATCAGCACCAAACCAATTTCTTCCCATCATCGTTACTTCTGTTGAGGGTAGAGTGTCTGTAATATTTCACGCTCCATAAGGTTTACGCTCCATTACTGACCAGCACTGACGGCTGTGAAACTCCGACTTATCTGCATGTTGTGGTGCCTGTAAGCTCGATGATTTCTGGTTTTATTGGACAATGCATAGAAAGTGGCTGATGGGGATTTAACCTAAGGTCACCTTTGTGAGGAATATGCCAAGATAACGTCATCGTACGCAGAGTCTGCGATTAGAATTAGTTACATGCTGGAAGTCAAAGAAAACAGGCATCAAGATTACAGAATATCTTGGAATTATATCCCTGTCTGCATTGCTTCACTGCATGGTGGTTGAGTTCAGTTAGCACACATAAGAGTGATGTTCACACCTGGCTGGGTTGCATATGTATAAGTTTCCTTTCTAGATCACAAAGTTTGGAAAAGGGGATTTACATGAATGACGCAGGCTTATTTACAAAGCTTTGCAGAATTGTGGCATTTTGAAGAAAATCATGTCTTAAATGTGCTTGTTCTGTCTTTGATAGTTGCATAGTACAACGCCCATGCCTGGGAAAAGAGCTCATGAAGGAAGCGATTCTCCATTTATCTGAATTCATTCATTCATTTTCTGTACCGCTTGGTCCAATTCAGGGTTGCGGGTGGGCTGGAGCCTATCACTGCAATTATCAGGCGAGAGGCAGGGTACACCCTGGACAGGTTGCCAGTCCATTGCAGGGCCTACACAGAGAGACAGACAACCATTCACACACACACTCACTCCGAGGGAGAATTTAGATTGACTAATTAACCTAAATTGACTTTTGACTGTGGGAAGCTTGAGTACTCGGTGAGAACCCACATACATGCAAACTCTGCACAGAAAGGTCACTACTTCGAAACCCTCTCCAGCTCAAACCAGCAACCCCTCTGGCTCAAACTCTGCCTGAGGCTTGAACTAGTGACCTCCTTGCTGTGAGGCTGCGGTGCTAACCACCACACCACCGTACAGCTCCATTCTTCATTTACAGTATCAGAATTTATTTGGATGTTTTCTCAACATATTGATGTAAGCCATGTAATTCTTAATGGTAGCAACTCTAAGATGGAAGATTCTCTGCCTGATGCACCGAGCCAATGATCACTAAGTTAATCATTGAGTTAAAACTGATAAATTCATACAGGAATTATATGATTGCAACATGAGAACAGTAATAGTAAATTAACAGGAATTAACTAAATACGGGCTCATTAAACAAGCAAACACACCATTGAACTCAGCAACACTGGTTCAGATCCTACGTCTCTGACAGAACAGAAGATTTCTCCATGGGTGACTCAACATCCAGGTCTCATAGTGTCACCTGTGGGGTTCCTCAGGGATTGTGTTTGGTCCCATTCTTTTCACTCTGTACCTGCTCCCCCTTGGTCAAGTCATCAGCCGCTTTAGAATTTTATTCCACTGCTACGCTGATGACACACAAGCTTACATGAAAACAAATACATGGCACTCCACACCGAATCTGAACATCTACTATAACCAGCATTGCTTGCTCTGGCCAGGACGTCCCTCTTTCATCACTAGTCGCCAACCTGGGTGTTAGGTTTGACCCTCATCTCACCTTTGAGGCTCACATCAAACGCCTCTGCAAGACAGCCTTTTTCCACCTCAGAAATATTTTCAAACTCCGTCCCACTCTTACCCTCCCTGATGCCGAGAAGCTCGTCCACACCGTTGTCTCGTCCAGACTGGAATATGAGCCCATCAGGTCTCTGTCCTCACCTTCCAATGCATCCATGGCGATGCCCCCAAAATCTGACAGAACTTCTATTCCACAGCATGATCCCGCCACTCATCAAACGCCCACCATCACCTCCCTCCCCACTGCTCCTCACTTGTGGAGGAATTTCCCCGACAACGTGGCGTAGAGCATCCACAGACTCACGACCGTCCATTTGAAGAGATATTTCAATTCTTAAATTGCTTTTATTGGCTGCGTTGATGTGATTTTAAGTGTTCTATATTTTCTTTTTATTGTGATTTTCTTGTAGCACTTTGAGATTGTCCTACAGTGTAAAGTGCTTCAGAAATAAGATCCATCATTACTATTAAGCAAACCCAAAAATTTAATGTGTTGTCCAGTAATAAGAAATATTCTCAACATTTTACCTCAGCACATGTTTACCTGTATGTAGCCAAACAAATATTACCGGCATGAAACAAAAAGACCATGAAAAATCCTGGATGTTTTGCATTTGTCTGCTGATATTGGTTTAGAAATATTAACTAGGGGGTGGAAGACAATGTTAAAGCTATGATTGGTGCATTGGTCTGGTGCAGTCTACGTAGATAAGATAAATGTGTAAGAATCAAAAAGAAAATACCAAACCCATACATTAGGCTTGTCCTGGGAGTTGCATCTGTCTGCATAATGTTTTGTGGTTCAATGACTTTACTGTGTGTCACCTTCCTCAGTGGGAAAGCGAAAATGTAGACACAGATGTTAGCAGTGCTCTTGAGAAGCAAGGGTAAAGGTTTTCCCCCCTGCCTTGCCCTGAGGGAGATAACTGATGGCTGGAGGGTTGGAGGACAGGAGGAAATGAGGAAGAGGGTGAGTCAAGAGCATGGAAAGACAAGGAGATGAGAAGAAGGGCAGATTTGACTGAGGAAAATGAAGGAGAGGCTATGTCGCATGCATGGATGGGAGGACATAAAAGGTGGAAAAAATGACCAAAAAAAAGAGTTTAGAGACTATAAGGATATTTCCTATGCATGTCTCCACAAAGTGCATATCTGCCTCCTCAATATCTCCCAGCATGTGTGATAAAAGAAGGTGATGAAAGCCTGTCAGCCTCTCCATCACACTAAATGCTTATTCTGGCAATATGAGGACAGAATAACAAACGCCTCTTATATGGCAGTTTCATGCCTTATTTCACCTTTCTTTCAACCAGTAGCTTCCATGGAAGCATGCAGGGCTGCCACTTTTCATGTTTACAGAGTCCATTTGTCAGGAAATCCCTGTGGTCCAGATTTGACTTGGTCTGAAATGATTTACAGCGTGTACACTTATTTTCATGACTACTACTCAAATATATTTTAATCAAGCATGTGCTGCAGACTTATGAGTGAATTCTGTAGTATGTCGCATCCACAGAGTGGAAGTAGTTTCCAAAAATGCTTAGGCTGTACCACCAACAGTCCAGATGCTGACTGACCTGCTCTGGCTGTACAATGGTGCAAGATCACTTTGAGGACATGTTAAGAGGGAGGGAGGGTGGGAGGGAAGGGAGGGGACACACAGTGAGAAAATAACAGCTTTGCAGTTTTTGTTTCATGCAGAGTTTTTCTCCCCAAGTTTTATAAAAAAAAAGACTTTTTTATTCACTCGTGGCCAAGAAACATTTAGCTATAGACAGCTGACCTTTGATAGAATACAACTGCCCAGAAAACCCTGATCCAGAGAGAATTTCTGACAGATTTAGCACCAGGCAACTAGAAATTCTACATTCACTCTTTTTGTCTCGTTCTTTCTCTCTGAGGTGCAGCTTCAGCTCTAACACGTAAGCATGACGGCGATCTCTGTCCATGTCTTTTCATGTTCTGACTTCTTTGTCTGCAAATCCTTTGTGTTCATTTAGTCACAAACTCCTGCAGGTTTGTGCAGGTGGAGGGTGCTAGTCAGATTTCACCTGTCTGGGCTTTGATTAATGCATGTGGATAGCTACAAAAATCCGCATGGTTACGTCCACATTTTCCAATGTTCATGCCTCATGATTCCCATCATGTAATGTGCAGAAAGCAGACAGCTTTATATTCCCCATCTCGAAAGTTTTGGGATGGATTAAGACACACATATACGTTATATCATATTACCTTTTACACATATTATGCTGAAACTGGACTGAGATATGAGAGGGTCTGTTTATACACCAGCATACACAAAAATCAATTGATAGACAGGTGCTGGTGCAGATCCCCACTTCATGGAGTAAAGAGAGAGTTTCCCCCATTAATATTTCTATTATTTCAAATGTAATGTTTTATATATATATTTAATGCTAGTAGTAATCACTGCACTCAGGGCTGTGACCCACAAACTGGAGGAGGAGCTCCATCAGATCCCAGGAGCAACTTCATAAATCTCTATCCAGGACAACACAATCCTCGGAGCAGCCATGATGCTGCATATGTCAAGGTCAAGTTTATTTATATAGCACGTTTCCAACAACACATGCAGCCCAAAGTGCTTTACAAGCTAAAATATAACTAAAATAAATCAAATGCATGACAGTGATGCAATAAAAACTAAAAACAATACGATGATTAAAACAATTAAAACAGCCAAAACAACTATGACTAAGACAGCATCTATAGAAAGGGTTTAAAATGCTCCAGTGATGGTGAAGATCTAATATTTAGAGGCAGGTTATTCCAGTCTGGGACCTGCCAGGTGGAGGACCCAACCTTAGAAAGGGTAACCGTGGGGCAGAGCGGTGACTTACAATAAATCTTTAATTTGCATTCATGTTCCTGAATCCATGCAGAATCTGAATGTTCTGTTTTTAATGCAGTGCTGCCTCAGGGGTCTGAAGATCACAAGGCATTTAATACAAAGTTTTAATGATATTATAGACTGGGGTTTGTCCTTAGGGGGGCTGCCAGATATCACAGTGGGTCTGCAAAGCTTTGATTCCACTGAGGTTGTCATAATTAGATTTTCTCATGCTGAAGAAGTAGCACATTTACTGAATTATCGAATGTCTGCGTGAGCACGAGCACATCAAACGTTGTTGTTATATAGCCGTGTTGCCGTCACAGACAGCTGCTTTAGTTCGGTTAAACGTTCGAGGCATTTGATTAGTTTATTTTTATTATTTTCAATTTGAAATATAATCATTTGCAAGTTGTTCATTATTTTCTAGACTTCTTCTTTACAGTGCATTTCAACTCTTTTAGAGGCAAACTGTAATAAAATAAACCCTCCTGTTATGTCAGGCCTGCGTAGCTAACCCAAAGTGTCCAATAAAATTCCAATAAGCATACTTTATATCTCATTATTAACTCTATTACTAACCTTTTCAATCAATATTTGTTGGAGTGGTGTTACTTCTCTCAGATCAATGTTGAATGAATATATTTTTTAAAGAAAATGCATGTTCAAAACTTTTTTAATGTGCACTTGAAAGACTTGCACATAAAACACACATTTACAAAAAAGACATTCACACTCACTTCTAGGTGGAATTTAAAGTGACCAATTAAGCTATCATGCATGTGTTTGTACCGAGGAGAACCCACATACACAGGGAGTCTGCAGCCAAGGGTTGAACCAGTGACCTTCTTGCTGTGAAGCTGTGTTGTTAACCACAGCACCACTGTGCAGCCCCACTCTGCTCCTCAGTGGTGTGGGGCTTTATTCTATAATTAGATCTATTTTTTTTTTTTTAGATGAATTGTTGTTGTTGAATTAAAATGAAACACATCTTCTGACTTAAAATCAAGACAAATGAGTTATAAGAATTGTTTGAGTTTACTTTCTAGCCTTACTGAAGTTTTCTCTACTACTCATCCTTTACTTGGGGGGTGTCTTTACTCCATCCATCCATTTTCTATACCAGCTTATCCCGATGCAGGGTGGCAGGGGGCTGCAGCCTATCCCAGCAGCTACTATGTGGGATGCAGGTTATATGTTGCCTGGGTACAGGTTCATGAACACCTTCTGAACTGAACTCAAAAGTATACACCAAGTCCTTCTGGATAGTTCAGGATTGAAGCTCATGTAAGGTAAATCTGTACCCACTGCTCAGCCAGGGTTCAACCCCTAATTGATATATCTTATATAATTGATCGGCTTTGAAACAGCCTGTGATGATGTTGCAGTAGAAATTTGAATTATTCTTAATAAATAAGATTAAATGGAATTTGGGTCGTTTACTAGAGACTTACTGGGCTGTGCAGTGGTGTGGTACTTTACGCTGTAGCTTAACAGGAAGACTAGTTCAAGCCTTGCTCTTCCAGTGTGGGGAGTACATGTGTGAACATGACTGCTTTTTTTGTTGCTCTTTGTTGGCCCTGCGATGAACTGGTGACCTGTCCAGCATGCACCCTACTTCTCACCCAGTAGCTGCTGGGATACGCTCCAGCTTCCCTGCATTGGAGTGAACTGGTATAGAAACTGGATGGAATAGAGACCAGTAGTAGAACCAAAAGATTTATCCATTCACTATAACACAAAATACAGCTTGCATGGTTTAGTTGGATCATCTGAAACTAAAAAAACAATTTTCCAAGAAAGTAAAAAAGATTTTAGGGCAAAATTAACATGAAATGGATAAAAAAAATTTTTTTTACTGCAATGAAAATAAAGACAGTAACAGATTAGACTCACCAAACTCACATCTGACTTTATTAGATATCCACAGCTTCACACAGCCACAGGATGAGCTCGGTCAAAGTGTTCAGAATCTGCATCTGCACACCATAACTTTATGAATCATTCATGATTATTATAATGAACTGAGTGAAAGGGTCAGCCAGGTTCTAACAGCAAATGGCGTTGTGTACTTTCCTTCTCTGCAAATAGGTGAGCAGTCATCCAGAGTTCACACCGTTAATAAGCTGCAGTCGAATCATTTGTTCCAGGAGTTCTGGGCTCCGTCACAGCTGTCGGGACACCTTTATTTTCCTCTCAGTAAAGGCCTGATTGTTGTGTTAAAGTCAAAATTAGTTTTTTATTACGGAGATTTCTGTTCCAAAGTCTCACAAATTCAGGCTATTTGCCACATTATGGTCACAGTACTGTCTGAAGGCCTGTCATTTCTAAGCTTTTACCGTTTGTTTGTCCCACATTTGTTTATGTGGGACAAACAAATTCAGCTTTATTTGTATAGCGCCAATTCACGACAATGTCATCTCAGAGCTTCACAGACAATCATCCATCCATCCATCCACCGCTTAATCCATGCAGGGTCGCGGGTGGGCTGGAGCCTATCCCAGCAAGTATCAGGCGAAAGGCAGGGTACACCCTGGACAGGTCGCCAGTCTGTCGCAGGGCCACACAGAGAGACAGACGCACACCTAGGGAGAATTTAGAGAGACCATTATGTTAGAAACCATTAGGGTTGTGTTAGAGATGAATCACTTGGGAGTCTAATGTTTGAGTATAGTTTCTTCTCACCCTACTTGAAACTGGAGCATTTTGTAGAGAACGTAATGCGTGTGGAGGTGGGAGCAGGTCAGGTTTTCTTAACAAGTACAGATTTCCTGCTTGGCCTGAGGAAATGTGAGATGTAGGATAACCCATCGGCTGAAGCTGCACTTTCATTTCAGCAGCTTTGACCTGCATTTTCTGCTCTCTAGAAAACAGGATTACTCTGAACGACTTGTTTTAAACTCTTAAAAACACGTTTCTGCTTAAAAATGTACTTTTTAAATATTTTGTGATGGCAACTGTCAGCTTAGCAACAATAATGGACAATGGAAATCTTTGTTATGACATGTGTATGAAATAAAACCAGTCATTATAATTAGATGCATAAGTTTGGTTGGATAACAGTTATTGAGCTGTGACGCTGATGGCCATGAAAAAGTATCTGTGGTACTTTAATGCAACTTCAGTCAAGCAGGAAGCTAAAATATGACTAGAGTACTATAACTACAAGGTCTTATTCTCCATTTCACAAACTATTACCTTGATTTAATGTATGAGTACAACAAAGTGGCTAACCAGGATGCAGTAGGTAGGAAAACAGTCTCCTTCGGGAGAAAGGGTCTTTATTCTCTATGGATTTGAAGGGAAAATAGTCATGGCTGCAGTTCATTAAACCATAACAATGTCATTTATAGATGTGTTTGATCAACATGAACACATGTGAAGTGTATAATGAGAGTTTTGGAACACTGTAACAACGTTAATTTCGCTATTTTAATTTCTTATTTGAATCAAATTGGACTTCATTTGCTTGGATTTAAATTGAACTTGTTTAATTTCCCCAGTGCTGGGCATTGGTAAAACAAATACCTTGATTTTAGTTCCATTTCGTGCATTTACATATTTAGATGTCTCGAACAAACAGTGGTTATTTTGACTTAAAGTAGTTCAACAGATTTGAGTAAATAAGGTTTTCTAAACAAAGCAAGACGATGCAAATGAGCTGCTGATTATACAGCAGATTCCTTGAGTGCAGCGAGAGGAAGAAAAACAAAGGAATTAGTTAAAACATATTTTTGTAGTTGGTTTTGTTTTTACTAGACTGCAACGCGAATAAGGAATGAACTATTTTCTGAATTATTATGTAAAAAGATGGAATAAATCAAACCTTAAATAGCTGCAAAAAGATATTTATACACTTCAGAAACACAGATGCAGCAAATACACGTACTTATAGTGTTGCATACTTTTTATACAGGGGAAAAAGAATTCACCAAGCACAGAGCCTACACACACACACACACACACACACACACACACACACACACACACACCACAGGGGATGCTCGCTGCTGGTAAACAACTCCTCGACCTTTTTCCAGTCTTGCATCCTCTGTGTGACTTACCTGCCCACACGGAGCGCTTGTATGGCTACGTATCATGTGCAGACTCACAAACACACACTGATTGTGTTTTCTTTTCTCTCGCTCATTGTCTCTGATGATCTCAAAATGCCCAATGTAGAGAAAGACAGAGAGGAAGAGTGAGCTGGATGGAGTAGACTCTTTCTTTTTTTCCTCCCACACACCTGACTCTCCTCCTCTCCTCTGCTGTATCATTGCAAGCCTTTATGGACCTCTTGTTCCCTGTGTGAATTATTAACCGCGGCTCTACACGCCCAGACAGGCCAGTGGAGAAGAGAGCATTTCTCAAACACTCGGCTTAAAAGAAGAGAACTTCACTTTGGTTTTTAGTCGAGCTTCCTTCTTCGCCATCCGTGCACACGCTAAATCTGCTGGGCTCATTCACACGTTTCATTGTCTAACACATCGTCTCCTGCTCTTCAGGTCAGTAATGAATGTTGTTTAAAAAGCAACCTGATATCAGGGGATGCAGGAGAAACAGTCAGGACAGGTGCATGTGTGTCCACATGCATATATGGCTATGTGTGTGGTAGCGGGGGATTATCCTGTTACTGTTACACTGCTTTAAATCAGCAGGCTCCGATTTCATTAAGCTCATCCAGCCATAGAGTCTCAGCATGATAAGGAAGAGGCTGAGTGAGCCTGTGATCTTCTTCACTGCTTCCTGTCATGCTATTTTGACTGAGACTTCCCAGTCAGTGTTGGCCCAGTGTCAGGCGAAGGAATGAAAACAGAGGAACACAAGAGGTGGCAAATAGACTGCCCGGCGGGGTTGTTATCTTCACCATATAGGCCTACACTTTTCATTTGACATTACACGGAACAGTTTTAATGAATTTCTTTCATGGGAAATGGAATCAGTCATGTGAGCTGTATGATTCAGAGAAGTGACAGACTTGTAAGAGAAGAAGAGGCAACACATGCGCCTCTAAACAGCCTCTATTTGTTGCAGTTGGCTGCCAAGGCCACAAAGTGCAAACGCTGCAATTATTCTGTCTCAGCACGCCACCGGTTCAGGGAGCAGAAAGCATTCGATCATCTGATTATTATGGATCTCCGCTTCCTTTCAACGTATCATTTCAAGCGTTATATTTGCCTGATCACTGACGGCCTTGGGATAATCCTCGGGAGCTGGATGAGAATGACTTTTCAGATAAAAGCAGGCCAGTTGGCACCGTTGTGCTTTTTAATAGTCAGATTTACTATTTTTCCCTCTGAGATTCCGTTGCAGCGATCGAAGTGAGTGGACGATTAGAAAAGAAAAAGAGCGAGACCAGAGAAGTGGTGAGAATTTGGGATTCTTAAGAGGTGAGGCATGAAATCTGATGAACTGGGAAAAAGGTGTCTAAATATCCTGATGTGCATCAGCTGCAAAACCACCTGAATATTAGGATTCAAGTCTTAAAACAGACTATGAAACAGATGTTATGGTCATTACTGCCCCAGTTTTGACCTGCTGTGACTCTAATGATTATGTAGTTTCATGATTGTGTGAATTATGTGACATTAGTGGCTTCGCTGAAACTTAAAAAGCTTCTCCAAAGACCCAAATGTTCATGTTTGTTTCAACTCATTCAGGAAACGTGTCTTTATATTTCTCACTTCTGTAATTCCAGCATTTTATAAAAATGTTAAGGACATTAAAAATGATTCGATAAGCCTTGATTTGTGAGCAGAGCAGCCAAGATGCACCATGAATGAGCATACATGCACGATTATAGACTCTCAGAGAAGAAAAGAAGTTTTCTAGGCCTACAAGTTCACCAAGTTCACCAACAGTTCCTGAATAAATCGATTAAATCCTTCTTTACAATCAGAAAAGTTTATTCATCCAGGAAGAAGAATCGTTCCATGCAGATTTATTTGCAGAGTGATGGCTACTTATTTCTTTTGTAACCCTGTCCAGGCCCCCGGAGCCCTGCCCAGGAACCCAACAAGGACCAGACCAGCCCAGACAAGACCGCCGCGGGTCAGTGTTGGTCCCGATGCCAGGGCTAACTCCCCCGGGGACAAGGACGTGCCCAACCCTGGTCCACCACATGTGCAGGTTCTCTCCACCTCTGGCTTTTTGGCCACTGGAAGATTCCCGTCGGAGGTGAAACGCAGGTTGGGAATATCACACCTGTCCATCATCTACACGGTGATGGACAGGTGTGATGGACAGATGGTGGATGCAATAAATTTACTGGCCAGAAAATGCACAAAATGTCCATCAGGGATGGGCGTTCAATTAGATCGTCTCAATCGATCATCGGGAGAATTTACTATCGATTATCAATAAATCATTAAGATTTTGGATGAAAATGTAGAATTTATACTTTATTAAAAGCAGTGAAAATAGAAAAAAACTTTGTGATTCATCATTTAGATCTTTATTGCAAGACGAACGACTCTTGTGGAAGTTAAACAGGATTCATTCAATGGTTACGCTAGAAAATATGCTCACACACAACTTCACAACCAGTCTAAAGATGCATTAGTTTTATCGATTAAAACGTAACGTCATCAATGAAATTCTTAAAAATCTATTAAGCTATCGTCAATTAATTGTACCCTTAGATTAATAATGTCGGCAGACATCTGAAGAGACATCTGTTGCTTGTCTACCCAACACCGTCGGTGCAATAAACTCACTCCATGTGCATCAAAGCACCGTCACCGGATCCATCCCATTCCTCAGCTTCACTCTACGAAGGTACGACTCTTTTAACTGTGACAAATGACTCATTGGTCCCTTTAGATAATAAAAGTTTTCTGCAAAAGTGACTTTTTGTCTTAAAGATTTGTTTTATTAGGAGATTGAGGATTTGCCCCGACCTCCCCGGTTAGTATCACCAACATATCGTCTCTGTGTCTGCACACAAACCTTCAGTCTCACATCCTTGACAACAACAAGAGAGACAATTCCTTCTGCTTCCTGTGCTCGTCCCCAGTAACCAGACTGAAGGAGCTAAACGTTGTTGTTGCGTTATTTCAATTACCCAAGCAAACATGTAGCAAAATCCCATCATTTGTCCTTGCTTCAGTGCTGATATTTACATTAGAGCCTTCTACAATGACTCATTTAAACTATGAAACTAGATTGTCCTTTAATGAAACAGTGTAGGTTAAATAGATTTACTTATTCTTTATGAATCAATACGAGCAGCTCTAGGTCTAGGTGCAGCCGAGGTGTTGAGGGGATCCGGTTTGGTGGCCTCAGGATCGGGTCTCTGCTATTTGCGGATGATGT
>JAOXYM010000010.1:31822259-31834799 GCA_028567055.1 Leptatherina wallacei | reverse complement strand
TGTGTGTGTGTGTGCAGGTGTGTGTGCGGGTGTGTGTGTGGGTGTGTGTGCGAGTGTGTGTGTTCAGGTGTGTGTGCGGGTGTGTGTGTGGGTGTGTGTGCGGGTGTGTGTGCGGGTGTGTGTGTGTGTGCAGGTGTGTGTGTGTGTGTGCAGGTGTGTGTGCAGGTGTGTGTGCTGACATCCTGACAGATGGAGAATAGAGACGTATGGACTGTGAAGGGATCCCCATGCCTCAGATGTCACCACGTCTTTTCCTCATCAGGTTATCTTGTACTCCCCTTCTCCCCTCAGCTCTCTATATGCCGCTCAGCCACTCACCCTCCATTCTAGTCCTCTCTTTCTTCTCCTCTATTTTATCCTACCCACCTTCCTTCTTTCATTTTTCCTCCATTAGGGTGCTTGAACAAGCTTTGGTCTTTGTCAGTGATGAGAACATTGTATAAGCAGCACATGGAGATAAAACTGTTCGGGTCAACCATCACACTTAACTCCAAGAAGTGTTGAAGACTGTGTGGCTGCTGTTTCACCATAACATGTACAAGGGCTGGGGCGATACGCTTTCCTCCCGGTTCGATTCTTTTATGATTATTTGGGTTCCGATTGGATTTAAATTGCAAGTCTTCCATATTGCCGATTTTTGTGATTTTTTGTTTGCTTTTTTAACCCCAGAATATGTGAAAAAAAATTATCAGGAACTTTATTTTCCCCCAAAAAACTGCACATGACATGTGAGTCAGTTTTTAAGATTTATTCAACAGGAATAATAGAACCAGCTGAAAATGAAGCATTTAAAGTTGAAGAACAGCAGCCAGACCATCATTCTGCTGCTATAATGCCCGACAAGACAAGTAGAAAATATTTTGAAAAAGTGAAAAAAAAATGTTGGAAAATCTTTTTGAAGAAAAAAAAAATCACGATTTTTATGTGAATCGATTTTTTCCCCCTAATATGTATCAAGAATTTGTGCAATTTCCTGGGTACATAACAGCCTGCGCTCTTTGCTCTGTGTGCATTTGTTCATGCAATCTGTGATCCAGTAATGGAGGAAAACAGGAAAATGACAGATGGAGGTGTTCCCGGACACAAGCTCTTTAGTATCCCATGACGGGTGAACGCAGCGCTTGTTGTGCAGAATGTCAGGTTAAGGCCACAAATGTGGAGTTCAACCGCATCCCCTGTGTTTTCCTCTTGGTCATGCATGAAGTCCCATCCATCTCTCCTCTCTTCAGTTCTTCTTCTTTAGAGCTTTAAGCTCTACAGATGAGGGCAAGGTCAGTGCAGCAGCAAAGGGGGGAAAAAAGGTATTCAGCATGGGCAAAGTTTGTTCAAGGTCTGATGCAAGTTAAAGCTCATTGATGGGCAGAATCTCTTCTTTTCTTTTGTTCCCACTTCTACCTGAACCTCTTGATCCAGTAGGATTGCAAAAATCATCATGGAAGACAGAGATCAAGAGAGATAGATGAAGAGTCAGGCAGAGAGTTGCGTGGACATGCTGTGAAAAGGCTATCGAGTGAAATTAGATGTCAGATCATAGCACCAGGAAGCCTTCCTAAGAATGATAACCCAGTTTAAAACACAGTGCTGTAATAATCCTGCAGCGGTTAGTAAAGCTCGCATCTTCATGACTCTCACATTCATAGTGCAGGAAGAATTTGTTTTGATTACCAACCGAGGTCAGTGAATGTCAATCTCAATCTGATCCAAAAACTTTTGCAATTCAAATTTGGAAGCTTTTTCTTGTCCATCAGTAAAGAGACTCATTTGCACATCAAACCCATGCTACACAAAGTCCCCCTGCAGTGGAGACGCTCAGCAGCTGTCTCACTGGACAGAGATGGTCACTCACAGGAACAAGCATGCAAAACCCCAGCAAGCTGCAGCAGGTAAAGAATATAGATAAATATATTATTATTATTGATTATTTAGATAGAATATTGTATTTTTTATGCTTTCATTAACTTTAATCCTTTAACTTTCACACTAAGAAAAAAGCAAGAGAGAAATGTTTCTTTGCATTTTCTCTTCTTTTGAACAAGAAAAATACGAATAAATGTTTTTTAGCAAACAGTTGAGATTAAAGTTAATAATGACTGAAATGGTCAAACACTTTCTTTTGGTATTACATACCTAAACTAATTGCTAGAGACGGTTCAGGCAGATTTATTTAATCAATTCTTTACTAAGATTCATGATAATCACTGAAAAATTTGCTCTACCAAATGGTAGCAGGACCACAAAGGGTTAAGGTGACAACTTTATAGAATTGCATGTGTGAGATTAATCCATGCTTTTAAAGAAAAGGCAGAATGAAGCATCATACATTCATTTCATTTTTGTGAAAATCTTCCTGGTAAAATCATTAACACTGATTATGTATGAGAGAAAGAAATGAAAGAAATTAGATTAATCAATCTAAGCAATCCCAACCATTAGCTTGTCAACGGAGGGATGATTTAATTTGGCAAAGGGTTTAATTGCATATTGAGGTATCGTGATTAAAAAGATACACGATCAATATTCTGTCATTTACTATTAAGTTTTATGTCTTGAATAAAATCAAATGCAAAGAGCAGACAGACAAGCAGGTGAGTCTGAGCATGTAGCCCCGGGCTTAGACAGGAGTTTGCATCCCAGTAAATCCGTCTATTCAACATTTTCAACACAAAATCAATATAAGAATTGTCTCATCATCTTCTCCCTCAGGACCTGACATGATTGATAAATCATGTCATGTTTTCCTATGTGACCACGATGCATCTAGCTCTCTATCGTGTCACTTTGCTCAACATTAGAGAAAGCAGGCCATGCCACCCAACTCTCGGTACCGGCCAGTGTTCTTCTAGCATGAAAACCTTGCGTCACTTCACTCTTCATCCAACTCCACTCACTTCCCAGTGCAGTCGACCTCAAATACAAGCCACTCATACATGCATGTAGTCATTGAAATTCATATACGAGGCGATGACAGTACTAGCTGATTAGGATGATGCATGGTACCGTCAAATATACATCAAACTCAGCCTAGACTGTAGTTCCACATCAGTGCAATGAGGTACCAAAAGCTATTAAAGCAAGACCTGAGACGCGTATCTTCCAAGAAAACCTCTTTTAACACTTTGAATTATACGACAAACACTTTGCTGTCGTTTATCTTGTTCTCTTTACATTCTGTCCTTTTTAAAAGGTTGAGTACTTGATGCTTATTCCAGCTTTTCTTACAGTTCTGGAGCTTTTATGTTGGACGTTTGTAATTTGCTTTGGACGTTTCCAACCAAACATAAAAGCAAACAGAAAGACACAAAGACAAAAACAGGCGACCTAACAACTGACAAGGACAATTAACTACGGTCTTAACCGTTTATAGAAGTAACTAGATATAAAGACACTTTTAGAGGAAGAAAATAAGCCATAAACGTAGACTTTACAATGCAAACTCAGATTGTCAGATGAATTGGGTTTAAGGGGGATCTGATTATTTTACTGACCTGTCTTCTTATCTGGGAGAGTTCGGTTGTTTGTGTCGTGGTGAGTGAGTTATAACAGGATGCCATGTTGAAGGTTATTATGAGTTTATTATGGTTATTTTTATTCACTTATGTCAGGCACAATTGTAGAGCACGTTGTATTTTATTCCTTGAAACTAAAGGTCATGTCCTTTTCACTGCAGCCATGATTATGTGTGTCAATCCTTTCTAAACAGTAATCATAGATATGTAGAAGCCGTCTTCGACGCTTCTGTCCATAGGAGCAATGCGTCGGCGCGGCGATGCGTCGGCGCGGCGATACGTCGGCGCGGCCGCCATCTTGGGCCGGGGGAAGCGGCGTCTACTCACAGCACTAATCAACAGAGGCAGAGATCTGTTAGCGGTTAAAATCACCATGACTCACTGAATTTTCAACCAATTTTCGAGCCGTCTGGTTTAGTATAAATATAATTTATTTATGATACAACATAGATTGATTTTACTTTTTTTTTTTTATATCACACATACTCGCATACATATTTAATGCATTGGTTCTAATAAAAAAACCAAGAATTTTGTTCTCAGAGAAATTATGATGATGCTGATATGAAACAATGGATATCGAATAAATAAGATATGAATAAAAAGACGATATAAATAATAAAGGAATTAGTTTTTTTTTAAAGTGAAAAAAAAACCTGATTAAAAAATTGACAAAAAAAACTTTAAAAAGATGGTCAGAAAAAATATAAATTGATGGTTATCACTCCTTCGTTTAAACGAGCTGACGGTCCAGTCCTGTCATCTGGGCTAAAATGACAGCTTTGGCGCATCGTGTCTCCTCCTGAGTGCTGCTACATGTCTGCCTCCTCACTTTATCTTTGAGAAACGTACACACAAAACATCCATCTGAACGATGCTCAGTTCTCCATGTACACGTGTATATATCTATGTTCCACGCTCATAGATACACACTGACCGGGGTCACTGCTAGTCAGAAACCCCGGCCCAAGATGGCGGCCGTGTTGACATGCATGACAAGCCCGAATGCATCTATAACCAATTATTGAAACTCAAGAGCATAGAGAGCTTAGTTAACCGAAGCCTGAGTGATGGCAGATCAGGTTTTTTTTTCCTTTGGGGCTGATGTTTAACCCTTTGTGTTCGTTATCCCGTTGCTGTTTCAAATTTTGACCATTTCACTGTCATTACTTCATTATTAACTTTTATCTCAACCATTTGCTAAAAAAAACAAACATTTATTCATATTTTTCTTGTTCAAAAGAAAAGAGAAAACGCAAAGAAACATTTCTCTCTTGCTTTTTTCTTAGTGTGAAAGTTGAAGGGTTAAGTAAGTTTCTGCATTTTAATACAAGGAAAGGCTGTAATATACTTACACAGCAGTTACTTTGTCCTCATTTACTGTGCCCTTTACAATATTCTTCCCCCTCTTTGTGGTCTTTGTCTTGGTTTGACATTGAGATGCGTTAAGACCAGTGTTAATGTGAAAGCCCAATGACACAGCAGCTGGGGTGAAGAGTGTCGGAGCTGAAATGTGCTGTCACTTACATTGGCTCCTCAGAGAATCATACAGAGGAGATAAGGTCAGAGAAATAGTTGCTATTGTGGGAGGCTATTGTGTGTGTAATTGCATGTGTTTCAAACAGGAGCGAGCCAGAGGTGGAAAGCTTGCAGCAGTAATAAATGGCCTATTCTGCAGAGGGTGAGAGTAGTGTCACAGAACTCTGATGGGCCTTAATGTCAGCATGAGAGAGAGAGAGGATGCAGCGAGAAGGGGAATAAATGACCGGTGAAAAGTGTATGTGGCAGACTTAACACATACACTGCAGAGCGGGAGCATCTCTGAGATCAATCCAGGAAAGTCAGACAGAAATCTCAGCAGTGCTGGACATCAGAGAGGAAAACGATGAGGAAATGTAAGACTGAGGAGGCGAGGGATAAAGGTTAATATGAAGGTGTGATTTATTGAAGTGCTGGTTCTCAGGAGAAGAACCTACAAACTATCAAATCTGTCTTTTTCTTTTCTAAATGTCCTCTGCTCAAGGAAAGAATATCCCCCAGTCAGTCCTTCTTTCCTCTGGAGGAACCATAGACTGTTTAGATGAAGCAGTTATGGTCCCACTTTATACAGCGACAACCGCCTATCTGTGCCTGCAAGCAGCAAATCAACTTTAATGTGGCAAACAGAACATTTCGGCACATTTAAATGGGCTGCATCAAACAGCTGTGCAAGTACCCGGAGCAGTGGAGCAAAATGTACCTGTTATTGTTTTATTTCTGTCTATGGATGCCTGGATGCTTGGATGGATGAAATAATACATTGTATCATCAATTTTCATTGCATTGAGAAGCAAAATATGAAGAGGCCAAATGGATTTGGGATAGTTAAAGGCAGAGAAGAAGAATAAACATTGATGTGGCTTCATTCAGATGGAAATTACCGATAAAGGGGAAAAAAGGAGAAATGGTTCATTCTCTTCAAATGTACGATTAGTTGCACGTTGTGTGGACAGATTTTGACTTGTTGCCATCTCCAACTTGACCACTAGGTGTCAGTAATTCTTACATTCTGTTTCTTTAGGGTCTTGCATTCTTGGGCAGATCATTTAAAGAACTGTATTTCTCAGTTTCTTTATCTGGGAAAGACCTAAAATACCAGCTTTTTCTCTCTTTTCCCTCTTAGGCCAATCGCCCTGCAGCTTTTAGCTGCAACACACCTGATTCAGATGAAATGGCTTTCCAAAAGCTTGGTGTCAAGTTCTGCATAAGCCATAATGACTCATTAATTTAAGTCAGGTGTGTTGCAGCAGGAAATTATATCATAAACCTGCAGGACATTGGCCCAAGAGGTCCGTGCCAACTCATATTTGCTTTATTTTTCAACACAAGTCTTAAATAGAGATCTTGGGATGATTCCCAGATGATCTCTGCAGTTGTTTCCATGGCAATCAGCCTCTGGAAATGAAAAGTGTGCTACAAAAGTTAAATGAAAATGTAAATAAGACGTAACTGACAATTGAATGACCCCGTTCTAGTAAGATGCAGATGTACATCACGGCCCAAACCTATCAAATATGACACCGAGGTCTTCGAAAGAAGTGCTGGTATGTTAATTAGTAAATGAATGAATGCACAAAGACACATGTGCTAAAGTCAAAGCATCACAGAACCAACCCAGAAATGATGCAGACATGTATCACTCTGCAGGAGTGAGGAAGTGAAAGATTCCCGGTGGGATGAAGATCAGTGGAAAAGGCAGAGAGGACACAAGTGATAAATGAGAGCAGGAAGATTGGGACACTTGTGTCAAGGATGCACATGCATGGACAAACTGGAAGGAGATGTGTTTCACTTACATGAACATTGAATTAATGAAGGATTTAATGCTGAAAGAGAGCAGTGTGAGAGAATGAAGGATGAGAGGGGAGGGCGGTCTGGAGAGGGTGATGGAAGAGGAAAGAGAATGAGTGATGAGAAGGTGGAGATAGAGGCTGGAGGAGAAAGAAGAAGGTGGCGGGGGGATAAAAGAAGGATGAGATGGAAAAGAAATGGATGAGACACAGCGCAGAAAGATAAATGCAGAGTGTTCGATGAGAAATGTTGAGGAAATGGGGAGAAGTTGGTGAAAGAGGAGGCAGAGAGGGCACGCAAACACTGTCCATGTCAACAGAAGATAGGTTGTGTGGTCAGTATGCAAGTTTTCTTAAAGATGCTAGAATATCACGCAACTAAAAACCTGCACATTGTACAAAATTATGGATGTGGTGCATGTTTCCCACGCTCTTCTTGTACCAGAGGGGACACATTGAGCGAGGAATTTTCCATTCACTAACATTTTACTCAGATATTATGGACCGATAAGAAAAATGTATAAGAAAAAAAAACCTTCCTTTCTAACAGCCAATGCTTAAAAAAGCTTTCACATAGAAAAAGATGAAAATATAAATCCATAAAGAAGAGTTGTGGTGGAAGTGGGTGGATGTCAATCATTCATTGGATTCATACTCCAGAGAGTCTCGCAGATCTCTGCCTTTTGACTGACTGAACTATGGGTTTACTCAGATCTCCACCTCTTAACTGAATGATAATTAATTTGGCCATGACTGCAAAGGTTTTGATCCAAACCACAAACATTAAGAATGAATCATAGATGTAACATATAAACATCAGGCTGTGAAGGCAAATCAACTTTATTTATAAGCATGTTAAAAACAACATATGTTGACTGTAAAACTAATCTGAGACTAAAAACTGAGTCTTTAGTAAATCTTGGGAGTTTTACTAGAGTCCCAGCACGCTCCCTTCGTCTCGGTCAGTAGCTTTAAGGTGGTGATCTGCGCTCTTTCACAACAGTCTTGGGCTTGAGACAATATCAAACGTGTTTGATATTATCTCAACTTCGCCCTTTCAGACCTTGTCCAGGACTATTTGACTCAATTAATCTCAACTAAAAAATGCAAAGTGCTAGCAAATAAAGTTGGATTGGATTTCAGTCAGCTCACCGAGCTTTTGTCTCTAAATAATAGATAATCCACATTGTAGAAGACATACATGAGGTGCACGGTGCGCTTGGGTGAGTGTGATGCAGTGGCGTGTGCACGTACGGAGGTGTGTGTAAGGTGCACACTCACCTGTTAGAGAGAGACTCAGGGTTGGTATATATATATATATATATATATATATATATAATGTGCGCTGGATGCGTGTCTATGTATTAATGTCTTTGGTCAGAACAACAACAACAAGATGCTAAAAGGAAAAAAAAGTGGGGGAAAAATGTTAAAAGAATCTAGTTGTGGTCTTGTAAATAATGATAAAATAGAAATAAAAATCAGAAATAAAAAGGTGGACTGAACAATAAACGGATATAAGAGGAATAAAAGACTATAAAAAGACAAGCATGAAACAAATTATCAGCACAAAATGCCAAAGCTCAGTTTGGTTTAAAAGCAAGAGAATAGAAAAAGTGAAGGAAAGCTGTGATGCAACAAAGCTTTGGTAAAGAGGTCACTTTAGTGTTCTGTACTCTAACCCCCCCCCCCCCCTGTAATCTTGCAGAGAGGTTTTATTATTCCCTTGCTCTTCCTTGATACTGTAGTTAGAGGGCAAGCCTAATTGTGTTTTGTCACAGCTCCCGTAGCGCAGCATTAATCTGAAAAGACTTCCTAAATGAAATAATTGATGGATTGTTTATTATCTATTGGTGCAGTTGCAGTAGCTTCAGCATACTGAGTGATTGTAACTCATGATTTATTAATGGATACCCCGGGTGATTATCTGACCTCGGGATTTTTTTGTCTTTTCCCCATCTTCCCATGTTTCTCTTCCCATCTGTCTTCCTCTCTATCAACCCCTGCTTGCCTCGTCCTCAATCTCTCTTCCTCCCCCTGTCGCTCTCTCCTTCTCATTTCCACCTCAGGGCGAGTGTTCCTCCAAATGTTACAACATGTTCATCATAGAGACGGTGTGTGTGGCCTGGTTCTCCCTGGAGTTCATCCTGCGCTTCATCCAGGCTCGCAGTAAGCTGGACTTTCTCCGTGGGCCGCTCAACATCATTGACGCTATGGCCATCCTGCCCTACTATGTTTCACTTGTGGTGGCGGAGGAGGATCCTAACTTGGAGCATGAGCGACCAGGAGGAGGTAAGGGCTATTTGGACAAACTGGGTCTGGTGCTGAGGATCCTACGGGCGCTTAGGATTCTCTACGTGATGCGGCTGGCTCGCCACTCTCTGGGCCTGCAGACGCTGGGGCTGACGGTCAGGCGCAGCACCCGGGAGTTTGGCCTCCTTTTGCTTTTCCTCTGCGTTGCCGTCACCCTTTTCTCCCCTCTGGTCCACCTAGCTGAGAGTGAGCTTACAGGCGCTCACGATTTCAGCAGCATTCCCGCCTCCTACTGGTGGGCCATCATCTCCATGACGACAGTAGGTTATGGCGACATGGTACCAAGGTCCATTCCAGGACAAGTCGTTGCGCTCAGCAGCATCCTCAGTGGGATCCTCATCATGGCCTTCCCTGCTACCTCCATCTTCCACATGTTCTCCCGCTCCTACCAAGAGCTCAAGATGGAGCACGACCGATTGTTCAAAGAGGAGTGTGCGGCTGCCGCTGCTGCAGCTGCTGCCTCAGCAGAGCTGCAGGAGGCGGCAGGTGAAGGAGGGAAGGAGGATTCAGCTCCACCTGGACTGGGATTGCATCTAAACAAGGAGAGGGAGCACTCACTGGAGTCTCTGGCTCTGCTGGGAAAAGCTGACGAGGCTGCAGGAAATAATAACCACAGCCTTCCACCTGCAGCTTTCTGAGCATTTGCATTGACCTCCATGAAGACACGATGAAAATACTGCAATGTAACACTTGCCCTGAAGGCATCACTTTCCATTTACAGACGACACAAAAAGCATTTGTTTTCCTCTTCAGGTGTTGAGTTCAAGCTCCGCAGACTGTGCAGAAACTGAAGGACGTACAACCCTTTAAATTGGACGGTCCTCTTTGTCGGACCAGAAGGCCTCTGCAGCAATATTAGTCATAGGCTGCTTCCATAAACATGCAATATTAAATCCAAAGTTGCTTTTCCTTCCACTGTGAAAATACTTCAGAGCCTGAGTGCAACTTTTAGTTTAACTGTCATTACTTTTTGATATGTTGCCTACAGTATGTGTCTCTTACCATGTACTATACTTTTCAGCCATGAATGCAAAGAAGTGCACATCTTTGTTTATTTTTGAGAAGCTTGAAGCCATGTTCAGAGAAGAAATATAAACAAACTGATACTTTTACCCATATATATTCTATATCCATCTCTTTCTTATGTATGTTAGAAGGCTTGGACTAAATAAAAACAAAAGTGATGGTTTCTCTTCTCTCTATTGTAAACTCCAAGCAAACTATGCTAAGATATTAGGGAAAGATCTCTGTTGTGGGTTTTTTTTTTTTAATCAATGAGGAAATGAAAGGATAAAGATGGAAAGAGGAGTATTTGTTTTAGAAGAGGGTGTGTGAGTCAAAGAGAGTGAGCGCTAACAACCATGAAATGTACTTTGCAACGCTTCAAATAAAAGCTCTCCTAGTAATCTGAGAGAAATCCATTTTCTGGGCTGTAGTTTTTTTGGTTTGTTCTGGGTATGAGAGTCTAATCTCCTTGGCTCGCCAGGGATGCTCAATCAGACTCTGATATTTTCTGAGAGACAAAGAAAGAGAAACAGCTGTCGTGGCCAAACTATACAGATAAGTATTCTGTGGATTCGGTGACAATCCTCTTCTTACATCACTCCCTTGTTTTTATGTGGAAAACGACACCGAGCTGGAAGGATGCCTCATCGCTCCACAAATCTGTTGTATAAAAAACACGGATCTCTGTTACACTAAGACTCTGCTTCATGTTGCATTCTCGGGTCTTAGATAAATCAATCCCCTTCCCCTCATCAGTTCCCCTTCAAACTGGCTTCAGTCATCTTAAGTTTTCTAAAAGAAGGGGGGGGAGGGGATGATGTGAAGGCATGCAGAGACATGCCAGATGTGGATATAATCTAGATTAAAGGTTGGATTAAAACCCCCACAGACGCGGGATACTTTCTAAAACCCAGCGGCATCCACTTGCTGTCTCCCCCCCCCCCCCCCCCCCCCCCCCCCCCCCCCCCCCCCCCCCCCCCCCCCCCCCCCACTCAGAATCCCAGTCACTCCAGTCCAAACAATACACAATACAGCGTCCCATTTGTCAGTCTGCCTCTGAGAGGATTTGTTGGCACAGCGGTAGCTGGAGCCACTGCAGCAGCATATGGCTCCGAGTCTTATAAATCAATCTGAATGAGGCCGCCACACTCTGCATGATGATACATGACTGATTACACTAAAGTTATTATCCGTCTGTACATGAAATATTCCACGTACCTCTGGACCATGGCTGTTGGGGATAATGACGCTTTATATTTGTAATAAAGATGCATTTCAGGTTATAAATATGTTCTGGGTCCTAAATAAACTCGCTCACTATTCCCTGACTGTGTCGTTGTATTTAGAAAACTCCTCCATTAGTGACTGGAGGCGTTATTTTATCATAGTAATGAGTCCACAGTCACAAAACTTTTTTTTTTGTTCAGGAATACGAGGGACACGACTGCTGTTGCACAATTTAACAGTAATGGTGTTCATTTCCCTTCCTGCTTCTCCTTTTCCTGCTCTGTGTACATGAATATTATTAGATTGAACTGCTTTCATACCACAATAAGAAATATATACAAGAAATTTTCTAACTCCTACAATTCATATGATTAATAGTAATTTATTATTTGAATGAGAAAGACACCAGTTAAAAAATGTAAACACTTCCCAGTGTAAACAGAAAAATGACTTAGATATGTGACAGGTTTTGAGCTGCTTCGACCTTCAGCATAATGCATTATGGTGGATATTTCCCGGGTTAGTGACCATTGATTACGTTCTACCTCTCATGGTTGTGTTGTGGGATATTTGGAGAGCACTATTGCCCCTTCCACACTAGCACCTACTCAGCCCAGCCCGGCTCAGCCTTCATTCAGCCGACACCACACCACCCCGGTTTCATCTGTTCCCATTACAGTTCCGGCCGTCCTCAGTGTGGGCGGGGTCATCCTCAGTGTGGGCGGGGTCATTCTCAGTGTGGGCGGGGTCGTCCTCTGTGTGGGCGGGGTCGTCCTCGGTGTGGGCGGAGCTGTCCTCAGTGTGGGCGGGGCCATCCTCTGTGTGGGCGGGGTCATCCTCAGTGTGGGCGGGGCCATTCTCAGTGTGGGCGGGGTCGTCCTCGGTGTGGGCGGGGTCGTTCTCTGTGTGGGCGGGGCTGTCCTCAGTGTGGGCGGGGTCTTCATAGCGCGGTTTCATGAAGTCATTTGTTTGCGACACACGCACACACCGCTAACAAGCTAAGGAACGTCCTCACTTCTATATTCGACCACGGTGTTGGTTTTCTAGATTTTATCTCTTCTTTCTCTGCTTCTCCTGCTGCTGATGTTTCTCTGGTCTCGGCTTTGGGTTTTGTTCTTGGCTGGTCTGGAGTCGCACTAATGAGTCATCCCATGAAGTCA
>JAOXYM010000010.1:31791367-31801495 GCA_028567055.1 Leptatherina wallacei | reverse complement strand
TAGTATTTCTATTTTTATAGGCTCTTGTTTATTTTACTTTTACTTTATACTGTTTTGTACTATTTTAGGTTATTTTTTTGTATTTGCTCTTGTGCACTTTATTCTTGTTTGCACTATTTTTTCTTGCTGCTGTAACGCCAAAATTTCCCCGTCGTGGGACGAATAAAGGTTTATCTTATCTTATCTTATCTTATGTGACCTGGAGCGCTTTGCTTTAAGCCCCCCCTCTATGAACACAGAGAACTCTGCTTTGTGCTACTTTTTCTTCCTCTTCCATCAAAAGTTTGTCATGGCTGAATGAAGTAAGAAAGTCAAAACGGTGTCTGAGGAGCCAGAAAGAGAAAGACTGTTTCATTTTGTGACAGTGTCATGTGGGAAGTTACTGGTTTAGCACCTCTAGTGGCCAAAAGTTACACGGTAAACGACACTTTTTAGAAGTATCTAACATGCCTACTCTCATTGATTCCTGCTAACTCTGCATGGTTTTAGTAGCTTTTGGAGTTGTACAGTTGATATTCACATTAAAGGAAGAATAAAGATTTATGGTGTGCATGATCGTATATGGGCCGGTCTGTCTGGGTCTCAGCCGCCCCTGTAGTTAAGTACATAACATGACTTTTCTCTGTCATTTTTGCACATTTGTATCTGAATGAAAAATGGCCAAAAAGAAAACAAAACAGCATTTGTGCTTCTAAGGTTGATGACTCTTCCTGCACAAGGGGTTCAATTAAGTGATCTTTCGGTATATCTCTGCTATGAATAGAAATTTTGACATAAACTTTGGCAAAGCTCCTGCAGGATGGGGGGGTGGGGTCCACTCCGGCCACTGGTGATGGCCAATCAGAGAAAAGAAAAGGGGGGCAGCCTCCTTAGTCTCTGTTTTTATATGAAACAATGTCTTGAGCCAAATGTTTCTTAATAACTTCAACATAGTACCAAGTTGTTGAACTCTACTTGATTATCACCATTTTTCTGGCAATTGAGTCCACGTTCTTTTGTGACCTGTCAACATTGCTCTGATCTGAATCCGATCCGCTTTTATCATGGCTGCTACTTCCATGCTTCCAGCGTATTGAGAGACCCTCCTAGGCCACAAAGAAAAGACTATTATTTGACTGGACCACAGGTTTATTTGTCTTGGGGAAAAGTAGCTGATTGGTTTGTTCTGTGATTGGCTGCATGCATGTGTATGCTGTATGTTGTGGCAGGAGTACATTTCACCTTTTTGCCTTGGTAGCGAGTCCCCTAGGGAACTTGTGGTCTTTACCTTTAAATGGCAATGAAAGGGTAGAGTCATTAGCATGTAGCACCTCTGTGGCTGGGGGGTTGGGGTTAGCTCACCAGTTTTCTGGTTGCAAGTACCTCCTGCACCTCATAGCACAAAGACTAGGAGTGAGTTATCTAGTTAGTTATTTGGGGTTAGCATAGCTAGAGGAGCAGGTTTCCTGTTTTGCTGTTCCAGGTTTGGCTCCAGTTGTGAATTTCTTCTCTTTTTTTGTTCTATTGTAATTGTCTTCAATTATTGATTGTTTCATTCAGGCTCCCTTGGAGGCTGCCTTGTAGCAGTGCACTAAAGAGCGGCTCCTGGAACTTGCAGAGCATTATAAGTAGCAGATAAGAAGCTTAAAGAGTGGGTGAAAGCTACTTTGAAGAAGGGAGTGAATTGTGGCCCGCCTGCTCACAGCCTAGGAGGTAGTACTGTGGAGCCTCGCTGAGGTAGTTTAACCTTTGAACAACGGAAGGAATGGTTGGAGTTACAGCGGAAGCAGACGGATGAGGTATGAGAAGGAGGCAGAGCAGAGCAGAAAACTGAAAAAGCTAAACTAGATGTACATCATTGTCAGTAAAAGAAGGTAAAGGAGTGAAAGCTGTCTGAAGGGGGCTATAGCAGAGGTTAAAGATTTAATTGTTGACCGTGTTAATGATCTGCACCTCATTCCTAACTTCAGTGAGTCACTTTCAGATACTCTCTTTCTTCTAATTGAGCAGATAGAGATCAGATAGGACTTTCTTTTCTTTTCTTTTTTACCTCACTGTGTTCTAACCAGTGAGGTTTATTCAGCTTTTTGGTGCTGAGATGATGAAACGGTGCATGCTGGAAGATTCAGGAAAAGATATAGTCTCTAAGACAGGACAGTTTTAGTTTAATTACAGGGTCAAATTTTAAAATATTCCATTTTTGCAAGGTTTAAATTCATGATATAGTTTTCATGTAGAGCCTTGCTGTCATGTCCCTTTCCCTTTAAAAACAGGAGAGAGTCTACAGTAAGTCTCAAATCTCCTCATCTGATTACATAATAAACATGAACATAACACCATAACAGAGCAGAGAGTTGAGACTGGGATGTAACTTGATCACGACATTTTAATAGTTCTCACACCCGGCATGCTGTTATTGCCTAAGAGCTGCTCATAAATGTCTTAAACTGTATAATAAAGACTGAAGAAGAAAATGAGAATACAAGCAGATAAATGCAGTCACACGTTTCTAATGCTTCATTAATGATGATTGAAATGTTACCTTTGTTATCCATTCATTTGCATTGTTCCCAGAACATCCTCCAAATGTGAATTTTTTCTTTAAAAAAAAAAAAAAATTCTTCTTATTGCTATGATGTCTTTAAAATGAACCCTTCACCTCATAACATATTTTATAAATGCCAGACAACTAAAAACAGACTTGGAAGCAAACCAATTCCCCTCCTCAGCTCTACTTGGCACCTGACCTGGCTGTGCAGTCTGACGTGCAAGATAAGGTGTCCTGTTTCTTTTGGCTATTGAGTAGTAGATGTCAGTTATCCCAAGCTGCATGACCACAGTCCTTAAACAGAAAACTTCCTACATATGGCAGCAGGCAAAATGGAGGGATAAGGCCAAGGGGTAGGCCTAAATGACATTACAATTTGTGATTCCTGCAATTGATTAAAGGAAATAACATATTTATGTCTTTCTTTAGATATTTTAGTGTTGCAGAAACCAGTGCAAGTCAACATGGACCCTCCAGCGAAGGCTCGGAGGAGAAAAGGAGCTGTGGAACCATCAGCAGTCACCGATGGGGGCTACGCCTGGTTCATCCTGCTCTCTTGCTTCCTTGTCTTTGGTCTGACCTTTGGGGTGATTAAAGCTTTTGGTGTGTTTTATGTTGATATACACCAATACTTTGAAACCACAGCTGCAGGAACATCATGGATCACCTCTATTGCGGTGGCTACCATTCACATTGTGGGTAACTATCACCAGTTCCTTTTTTTAATACTTCCTAACTCTTTAATATAAAACTTTGACTTGAGAGTATCATGTATATTTTGAAAAACCGCAGTTTCAGTCACATTAGTTACTCTTTCAAAAGCCCTCCAACCTTTTTACCTTGATGTTCAATCCTGCATTCAACTAAGCACAAACTCCTGCTCCTTTTTTTTCTGACCACTAGGTGTCTCTCTACTGCATCTTAAAAGACCACCAAGCACCAAGTTATAGAATTGAACTGCATTTTTAAACATGGTGAACATGTTCATGGGCTAATTTGTTCTGTTTGTCCGTCTGCAGCTCCGGTAGCATCAGGACTGAGTGCACGTTACAGCCATCGTTCTGTGGTAATAGTGGGAGGACTGATGTGCAGCACGGGTGTTGTTCTGGGGGCTTTTGCGCGTAACCTGATTGAACTCTACCTAACAGTAGGTTTCCTAAATGGTAAGTGATAACTTTCACACATGCACAGAGACAAAGCACGCTCAAGACATGCACAGATGATATGTTCTTCACTTCTTTGTTGCAGGTTTTGGCTATGCATTGACCTGGACTCCAACAGTGACCATGCTCGGCATGTACTTTGAGCAAAAACGTCCAATGGCAAATGCCTTGGCTAGCTCTGGAGAGTGCATTATTACCTTCATCCTCACACCTCTGTTCCAGCTGTTGATTGACTGCTTCTCCTGGAGAGGTGCTTTGCTAATCCTGGGGGGCTTGCAGCTTAACCTGTGTGTGTGCGGTATGCTGCTGAAACCCCTAAAAGCCACTAGAGATGTTACCTGTGTAAATGAAATCAAAGCAGAGGAGGAAGGCTTGTCTCTGCAACTGCTTTCAAAAGAGGACTTGGAGGATATCAAGCCAAGCTTTCAAACAGAGAGAGAACTTAACATTTCAGAAGGATCTGATCAAGACACAACTAGGACATGTCTTGAAGACCCTAAGGAGATACCTAACTTGACTAAAGACTACACAAACAGTTCAAAGAGGACAGAAATAAGGACCACGATCCTTAAGTATGTAGATTATACCCTCATCACAAATGCCCGATTCATGGTCTATTCTATGTTCGGGGTATTTGCTGCTCTGGGTTTCTTTGCTCCATCTTTGTTCCTGGTTCCATACGCTCGCAGTAAGGGGATTGAGGAGTACCAGGCAGCTGCACTCATGTCCATCTCTGCAGTGTTGGACCTTTTTGGGAGAGTGTTTTTTGGCTGGTTGGCAAACCTGAGACTTGTAGAGACGGTATGTTCAATATAGTAATAGTACGATGATGATAGAAAATGTTCTGATAAATATAAATATGTTCTAAAAAACAAGTTCTCTTTGGAAGAAAATGTGAAGGTAAAAATGTGTTTGTTCTTTCTGCTCCTGGCAGGTGCAGCAGTTGACGGTTACAGTGATTCTGCTTGGTACCGTGCTACTCCTATGCCCACTGGCCACCTCTTTCTCCGAGCTGGTTGCTTTCAGCGCAGCTCATGGCCTGGTGTACGGCGCAACCGTCGCCATCCATATCACCGTGCTGCCTGAGGTTGTGGGCGTCCAAAGACTTGGAAGCGCACTGGGGTTTTTCATGCTCATACGTAGCAGCGGAGGCCTGCTCGGACCCCCAATTGCTGGTGAGCTTTGATAGTCAACTGCAAAAACATAGACAGCCTAATGTGCATATCAAAAGAGATGTAATTCAGCTTTGAGATGTTGCTGTAGAATCCCTTGTGATTCTTCCCACTCTGTTGCAAGCTAGAAATAAACACTAAGTAGCAGCATTCACTCACTGCATGCTACAAATACTAAAATCCCTGCTTGAGGAGCTTAGGGAAAAATCTCAAGGTTACAGTGTCTACCGTCCTTTATTTGGTGATGTTCTTCCAACACATTAAATGTCACACAATGGAAGTGCTTATGCATCATTCAGCATTGTAACTGCAGCCCAGTGAGCCTCATTCAAACAAAATGAGATTCTGATACCGTCCTGACATGCTGCACCACTTTTCAATTAATCATGGATTTTGCCAATCGTACGTCCCACACTATCCTAGATGTTAATATTCAAAGAGCAGAAATTATAATATCACAATGCTTTATGGTTGTGTTAATTTCATGGCTGTTTGCTTTCCAAATACTCGTTTTTTTCCTTGTTAAATGGAGTTTTCTCCCCGCTGACTCTGCATTCTGTTACTGACATTTTCATAAACTATGTCTGACAGAATGTGAGAGCAGCTGTGGCAACATGACTGCAAAGGAGAAATATTCTATATTAGAATTTAGACTTATTTTAAAACTTTTTAAAATCTTACATATTAGTAATGAAAATTTTAAATAATTAGCAAACAAAACACAAACAGCAAATAGGCTTTGATAGGTTCTCAATCACGCTACCTTCAGGGGAAATACATTTGCAGTCATCTCCTTTAATCTCTTCTTGTGGATTTAAATGCTATTTTCCCCCCTGTATCCATGCAAATCAACTCATTCTGCTCCTCCACTACTAATAAACCCTGAATTGCATCATCTGGCACCTGAACGTGATCTGCATTCACATGCAACTTTATATGATAACAATAGATGTGTCCTAAAAAAAAGACTAAAAAAACCACCCAATTTGAGCTAGCATCCTGGCAGAGACCCCCCTGCTATAAAGTGTCCTCCCTCTGACTACATCCAGCTGTAAATCAGACGGGAAAACTGCTTCAATCGAGCAGAAAATTACACATATTCACACATTTGTAGTTTGGATGGCTCATGTGATGTCATTAATGGATTTTCATGAAAACTGATATCTTGAGTTGAGTAAAAAAAAAAGTGATTTGATATTTTGAGGTGTGACAGACTTGCAGTTCACTTTTTCCCTCTGGGATTAAATGACTGGCAACTTTGCTTTGGCACATATTTTTCTCCCCTCCGCCAGGGGAAGAATCAAGGCAGATGTATGTGAAATACAAGAATTGACTATAACCTCTTAGCACGACATCACAGGTACTTATACCATGGTCTGGGTGAATACTCGATTCTGATTGGCTACAGGGTGTACATTATAAAGTGATGTAGGACACCAGTTAAAAAAAAGTTCCGGTCAAATATCCTGATTGTTCTAAATTATTGCGCTGCCTAAAATGACAGTTGGTAACCGTGGTAACAGAAAGTCAACATACCGTGCTAAGTGTTGTTCATCCACTAATGGGGAACGTGAGCTGGTTTAGACCATCGTGAGATTTTTCACAGTTTATCTATCTCAACGGCGAGACGAGAGACAAAACGCTTGGTTTTATAGTTTCCTTTAACCCGTGTGGTGAACGTGGAGACACGCCGCTGCATCCACATTAACATTTTGTTGTCCCGCAACGTCCCGACCAGCAGTGGTCAGGGTCCATAAACGTTAAATCTCCGTCCTTCAGATGCCTCTACGATGGACATGCCAGTATATCTATCACATTTCCCCATCAACGGCCATTTCTTGCAATAATATGACAGCTGCGGCCAGAGCCGGTTACCTTGGCAACGCTGCGGCCAGAGCCGGTTACCTTGGCAATGCCTCTCAACAACAGATATTAAATAGTCCGCTCAGCCGCTTCTTGTGAAAAACGTACGATTCTAACGGTAAAAACAACATTAACGTGTTAATAATTGATTTAATATTTATTTCCTTCATGAGTGACCATAATGCCCTCCCAGGTGTCCATAATCAGAAAATAACGGCGTCCATTATTTTCTGATAATGGACACCTGGTCGGGCATTATCCCTTACATGTTGGAGGCGCATAATGTGTTAAAATTACACACTGATACCACTTAAAACAGATTTTTTTCTCCTATTTTGTCTTTGTTAGTGCAGAATAAGTCCAGAGCCAGATGCTTTTGTTAAAAGGTCAGAGATTTTACAAGCACTTCATTCAGGGGAGTGTAAAATCCAGTTCCTTGCCCAAATCATGAACTTTTCCTAAACCCAACCAAGTAGTTTTGGTGCCTAAACCTAACCAAACTGTGCCTTTCAAATTGCATATGGAATTGAAACCTCAGTCTCCTGGGAGAAGGACGTGTAATTAAACCAACAACTGGATGCAGGCACTGATTGCTGTTCACATTATTTTTGCTCATTTAAATCTGAGTCATAAATAAACATGTTAATTGAAGTAAAGGTGTCTTATTAACTTAACATAGTCACTTTGATGTGGAGGCCATTTCTAACTTAGTCATTGTTGCCTCAACTCGTACACTGATGAGCATGTAGTTGAAGAATAAGGCTGTAACATATGATCCTTATCATGTTTCTTTCAGGAGACACACTAATCCCATTTTAAGATGGGAATCTTTGTGTAATCTACTCTTCCTGATGTCCATCTCAGTCCTCGACTTGTTCATAAGCAGGAACACATGATATCATTCATATCACCAACACATGGATTTCTCTTTTCAGGGTTCTTCATTGACAAGATGGACAATTATGGGACAGGTTTCCTGATGTCTGGAGTGGCTCTCATTGTCTCAGCTTTGTTCCTGCTCATCCTCCACCAGATGAACCGAAGGAGTCAGGGTACAGCCACAAAGAGCCATGGCATGCATACGGACAAAGCGGGCCGAAGACTCAGAGTTGCAGGAAAAGAGACGGACATGACATGAACATCCACGTGGAAACATCCCTGTCTGAAAATGGAGAAAAGCAAGGACAGTAAATGATGGGATTTTCACTGTGTGGCATCAGTTTATAGACAGTTGAAGTCTCCGCTGCACATCACAGAAAACATGTTTTTCAATATCGTTTGACAGTCACAGTTTTCAGCTCACCTGTTTGGTTTATAATAAGTTTTGAAATATCAAAGAATTGCTACGGGACTTTTTATTTTCACTACAATATACGTTGATCTTCCATAACATTATTACCACATGCTTCACAATGAGTTGATATTCCTAATGCTGCCAAAGAAGCTCTGAACATTCATGGCATGGTGTCTAGTGCCAGGCTGTTAGCGCTAAATCCTTTGGGCCCTAAGGGTTTTGAGATGGATTCTTTGTGGAGCCTTGGGTTCATAAAGATGCCATTAGATTTAAGGAGTATGGAGGTTGAGTTGAGCCATTTTCTTAGCAGTTTTTCCAGGTTCCAGTGCTGTCCTGATTGAGGATGCTGCTATTGTGAGGGAGCACTTTAGCCATATGGGGGGAGTTAAGGGTGAAAAGTCTCCAAAAATATGAAAGTAACTTGGCAAGAAGCCAGAATACAGGATATAGATTCACCATCAGAACAATATGCTGTAACAAGATGTGCTGCTAATGTGGCTGATCTTCTGTTGTCATTACACGTTTCAAGGGCCAAACAGTAACAAGAGAAGAGAGGGGGTGTCTTTATGAGCTCTGAGATCTAATATTAATCCCTCCCCCCCCTCTGCTGACGATATTCATTACGCTCCAAAAGTGTACATATTGAACGTTGAACTCGCTGTATATGCTGTAAATTTAAGACAGAATACACTCAGATAACTAAATGTGACCATCCAAAAGCCTGTTCAGAAGATTATTCACAAAAAAACAGTTTATTTTCAATTAAATTAAAACTCTTTCTTACTGAATGTTTGTATCCTTTATAGCTTGAGTGTCTCATAATGAATGAGTGCCGAGTTGCCAGGTTAAAACTGTGTCTATGGCTCCCCCCGGTGTTAGGTTGCTGGTATTACACCCTGCAAGCTTTACATTACAGGTAACAAAGTGATCCGTATGAAACTGTGTTTTCATCAGTATGTCATTTTATGGCTAAATTTACACCGTCTCCAGGATGCAGACCTTAATTAGCTTGTTAGGGTCATGGCTCGTTCACGGCCTGCAACAAAACATGCCGGATGATGCAAAAAAGTCTTAGAAAAGCACCGACCAAAATAAAAAACCTTGTTCAAACAATATGCATTCATGAGATGGTAAACCAAGAAGCAGTAGAGAGGGGGTCAGCTGGTAGGAAAGCTGGACTCACGCCATCACTTTTGGCCACCTTAAAGGAGATTTAACAAACTGGAGAAGTTGAGAAGAGACAAATATGACCTTGTTCAGAAGAAAAGATTCTTTTTTTGCATCTTCTTCACAAAACTCAGGATTGGATGTTTCAAAATGAACAACTGAACAAATGTAAAGCATGTTGAGAGCAGATGTAGAAAGAGCTTTCAAGAAACAATGAATCTTAATCAGAGTGGATAAAGGTGCAAAATCTGGTTTGAAAAAATGGTTTGATCATGTTTTCAGTTTAATGATGATAATGCTAAGACATTTTATTCATAGGCTTCTTTCAAAACCCTCAAGGTCACACTGCTATTTTCTCAGTGACGCGCCCCCTATCGACGGCTAATTCGGCATCCATCTTGGATCCTACCTGTACTGTGAGCCTCTCCAGACAGTAAAAAACAGTCTTTTCCCGACTCTTGTCTTATCTCTTGCTCTTCTTTGGCTCTCCTTAGTTTCCTCTCTTCCTCCAATAAAGTCTTCTAACGTTTCTTTGCTGAATCCGCCAACATGAGTTCAAAACGACCGGTTTGTTTACATTGTGCAAAGCGAAACTTGGCGGGCGATGTAAAAGTTCTCTAGTCCGTTTCTCAGCCGCGGAGCTGCTGGGCAACGACAGCCCTAGAAATGCACATAATAGATGTCACTGTGCCATCAAACGAGTCCGGAAAGCCGAGTTTCATGGTAGAAAAGTTAGGTAAATGGACTGTACTTGCATAGCGCTCTTCTAGTCATGTGACCACTCAAAGCGCTTTGACACTACATGTTTACTCACGCAACACATTCACCTATATTGAAACATACTTGGTGCTTCTGTAAGCCTTCATACACCTGATAGGCACATCAGGAGGCAGTGTAGGGTTCAGTGTCTTGCCCAAGGACACTTTGACATGTAGTCAGGGG
>JAOXYM010000010.1:31685452-31698715 GCA_028567055.1 Leptatherina wallacei | reverse complement strand
ATTTGCAGATCATTGTATTCTGTTTTTATTTACATTTAACACAACGTCCCAACTTCATTGGAATTGGGCTTTGTAAAACATCCCACCTGTGATGGTCCCATGTTAGACTTATTAATCTCATATCCTTCCCCAATAAACTGTACAAAAAGACTCTAAATAGACATCAAACACAAATCATTTCAATATCAGTATATTAAAAAAAAAAAAAAAAAGGAGTCACCTGTTGTCCAGATCAGTGGAGTTGATCATCTTGGCCCGGAGGTTTTCCAGCAGGATCCAAGGGGAGCAATGGGGCAGAGGTTTGGGCCACCGAGACGAGAAGATGAATCTGACGGACTCGTTATCGGTACAACACATATAGCAGTGCGGCCGATACGTGGCGTTCGTCACCAGCCACTCCGCGTCGACCATGGAGAAGTCATGGACGTGCAGAGCGCCGCCTGAAATCATACAAGTAGAAAGAAAATCAAACGTAGGAAGATTTTTTTAATCATTCGCCGTATAATGAGCCAACAAACGCAATATTCAGTCAATTCAGAGCAAATCACATTCAAATCTGCCATCTTAAATAAATACAATAGTGACAAAGTTTAGGGAAACTTCAAAGAAACAAACAAAATAAAAAATAAATAAATAAATAGAATCCGTAAAAATGAGCTCCATGAGTCTTTTTGTTTCGTTTTGTTTCTTCTTTCTTGTTGTTTTTCTTAATATTTTGTATTTGCTTTTGGAGAAAATGAAAGGAAGAGAAGAAAAAGGGGGAAAAATTGAACAATTGTTAAAAAATAAACTTGTATGTATACACTTGTGTTTCATTATTGATGGTAGATGTGTTGCTGTAATGAGGGGAGGCACCATACGCTACAAATTATTTTCATTTCAAATGATTTACTATGAGAGGAAATACCAATCTGGAGAAGTTTAAGCATCTTTTCGCTTCACAATGAGGAAAAATACACAACTTTATAAACTTTTATTTCATCTCTTAATATCTCAATGATCAAACTGAACGTTGCCAATGGCAACAATACAAAACTAATAAGACTTTTAAATTAAAAAAAAGCCTGAGAAACTTCTTTTCGAGTTAGTATCTCAGTACAAATATGTAGGATTCGTTTATTTTGTGCCTCATATTCAGAAAGTGTTTTTTTTTTCTTTCAGACTGTCATTTACAGGAACTGCTGACATGCTTGACATGTAGCGTAACATGGTTTATTCACATATAGAATCTATTCTATTTATTTCCATATAATAATAAAAAATACACAGGAAGTTACCGTCTTCGTTCCCCTGACTTCCTCTTAACTAAAGTCTGGACAGAATTAAGGTTTAAGGGCATTTACGGACGCTGCTCCTCCTGCTTGGGATCAGCTGCACAACCAGTTGAATCTGAGGAGACTGCTTTAATTTAACTAATTTAACTAATTCAATTAAGCTGTTAACCAATTGGGGACAGGAAGACCAGGCTGCAAATGTTATGCCTGACTATAATAGCCCTGTTTGAACGGTGCAAACTGACCGCAAGCCTCTTTTTAAAATGTTTATCCTCTAGTTTGGATGTTTCAATGTGATCACCAGTTCAACAAGCTGCACATTTACAGGTATTATTCTACCTTTAGGCATCTTCTGCATCAGACTGAAGATGGGGCTGGTCCTGATTAAGTTTCTGGCCCTGAAAAAGTGCATGGCAGGAGGGAAATCCAGCCTCTCCGTCTCCTCCTGCTTCAGTTTGAACAGGCGAGCGTCCAGCAGTCGCTCGGCATCGGTCAGCACCACCTGCCCTCCGGTCTGCATGGACGCCTCCAGCTGGATGAGAGCCTCTCTCTGCCTGGGGTCTGGGATGGACAGTCCGCAGGTCAGGGAGCACAGGAGGAAGAAGAAGAAGCACCCCACAGCCGCGTGGGGGCGCTCTAGCAGGACATCCATTGTTATGGGAGGGTGGGCCATGGAGCTGAATGAGAAATAACAAAAGTCAGGTTAACTTTAAGTGAAAACTGCTTGTTTGCAGAACTGAAAGTTGTTGTTGTTCTGCACGCGCTCAGGTAAAAAAAAAAAAAAAAAAAAATTTCAACATGCAGAACCAAAGTTTTTGTTTCTATTCATCCACGTTTACTAACCACAGAGTAAAAAAAACAAACACAATCAAACGTAATAAATGCAAATGTGCTTCGTGTATAAAAAACAAAAGAAAAATTATATAAAAAAATAACATAAGTGTGTCGATTTATGACGTTTATGCAAGATATTTTTGCTTAAAAGAGACTAAATCCACGTTACCTTGCTTTAATTGTAGCTGTGCAGAAATGTTACAATGATGCCTCGACAGCTCGCGACACTTTTTGTAAACAGTCCACCTCGCGAGACACTTCAAACAGAGATAACGGGGAGTTTAGTCGACGGTGTCAGCTAGAAAAATAACTTAATGGTTTTGTAAAGGAGCTTAATTTTATTACGACTACGTCCAAACAAAAACACCGCTAACAATAAAAACGACGCTAAAGCTTCGGTGCAGTGGGATAAAGCAGCGGAGACCACTTGACAGGTGACGTCAGCGTTTTCTTTCCCCAGAGCGTTGACTTCCAGGCAACATAGCCACGCCCCCTTTTTGCTGTGATTGGCTAACACAATGACTGACAAGTCGTTTGGTTGGTGCTTGTGTCGGTGTAAAACCGGTGTGTACAAGACAAAACTCAGGGCAAAATATTTTTTCTAGGAGTTTTGGGGAAAACAAAAAGACGAACTGTATGTTTTGAAGACTTTAGAGTAAAGAATTAGCATAAATATAAAGATATAAACACTTGACCAAGCAAATGAGAATTTTATTTTTATAAATAGGGTCCCCATCACTTTACATGTTATTTTAATCCTTCAATAACAAGAGGGAATTTAAAAAGAAAAGACAGACAAAACTTTCTTCCTTTTTATACAAAGTTAATAAAAAAAAAGTTATTTTCTAACCATTTTGTTGTTTAATAAAATGTCCACTTATTCAATCATGTTTTTCTGTTATGAAACAAAACAGCTTAATCAGGCTCAGTTAAAGTATCTTAATTACATGCCTCATTTGCATATTTCTCTTGCTGCCAACTTTGCCCTCCCTAGTGTTGAACAAAAGAATATATTACTAGCAAGCTTACAAAGAGCCTCTTGGAAATAAGGGGGGGCAGAAACTATGCTGCCTGACATCACAGCACAGACTCCTGCAGACATGAAACGCATCAGACGAAGCAACGTCCATCAGGAGGATGAGCACTAATTGAAAGTGATGTTGTTTTGAAGCTCATTATATATTCAAAATTAAATTAAATGCCATTACTTTGCTTTCTCCTTCTCTTTCTATTTATTCTCAGCACTGTTTACAGCTAAATAAATTAACTTATTCCTTAAGAATATAATTATAAGACAAACTCTTGTTTGAGAAAAGTTATTTATTTCTAAAACAGTATAGAAAATACTCCAATTCCATTTCCAAAATAATCTATGTCAGTCAGATAAGAACATGTAAACGTCACTTAAAAATTAAAGGTACAGTTTGTTTTTTTTGTCTGTTTTTGTTGTTTTTTTCCCTTTTCCGATGCCAGCGTGCTACTGAGGTAAAGAACAACTTCTCAAAAACATTTAAAACATCAAGAGAAAAAAAAGAAAAGAAAAATGTCACATTTACATTAAAACGAGTCCAAAAAAAAAAAATGTACAAAATTATTAAAAAGAGCAAATAAATATGATTCACATTTAATCACGTCTAAATGGTCACTAGTGCAGAGAGAGATGACAGCAGAGTAAAAAGTGAGAATGGATCGCACACTTCCAGTCATCTGGTGCTGAATCTACACACCAGAAACACACACACACGCACACACACATGCACACACCTGTACACAATAAGACAAAATCACTATATTATATATCTCCCATGACTTATTTCAGCACCTGTAGCCTGAAGAGTCACATTTAAAGTAAGGTGGGTCAGAACCGGGGCCCAGAAATCCAACATGGCGGTAGGTAAAATATTCTAAAGGCCATTTTTATTACTACCCGTTCTAAAATCAGCTGGTCGTGAAAAGTCAGCCTGCAGAAGAAGGGGGGGGGGGCTTTGTAGATGCCATAGACTGGCTAGGTGAGGTAGATATATTTTTTTACCATTACTAAAATGCACTAGTGTGGCTGTGAAGCAGAAAAAAAACTCCGTTAGTCCCACCGGTTCTACGAAAACACACGAGTTGTTAAAAAGATGTAGAAAAACCTCGATTTAAAAATGGTCGTTTTATAGGAATACAGAATAAGAGATGAGATCCACTTTGACGGGAGAAAATAAAAGATGAGTTTAGCTGCGTGGTGACCCCGAGTGACCCCGATGAGGACCCAGCCACAGCTGCGGGTCCCGTTTTCCTTCCGATGCTCCTCCTTCACATAGCTCATAATAATACCCGTATATAGAAACTGTACACCCCTGAGGATAACCTTAGTATCGGCATTAGGAAGCGGAAGCACTCAGAGGAGCAGGAAAATGGCAGGACTATACAGGAAGAAAGAGCTAAAGCTAGAAACCTGTGGGAGGAATGCAACAAGTGGCACACTTCTTTTTTTTTTTTCAAAGAAGGGAGGGGGGGGGGGGGGGGGAACTAGAGGAAGATTTCATGCATTTGTTTGTTGGGAGTGGGACATGTTACAGAGTTGGTGTCGGGCTGAACTCCATGCATACAGGGACTAATGTCCGACTAACAAAGGCCACTCAGATGTCGGATATCTGACGAATCCATAGTGCATAACGGAGATTCCGGTACATTTAGATCCAAGCAGCACCGTTTTTCTTGCCGGTCCCTCTCTGCTAAGACATTCTTTTAAAAAAAAAAAAAAAAAAGGAAGGCAGCTTTGAAAGATGCATATATTGTGGGGAAAGATTAAAAGCGATGGTAACCGGTTACCATCGGTGTTTGTTTGTCCTCTCATGTGCAACTTACTGTGCTGCTGCGTTTGTTCTCTACACATTCACGCGTACATTCACAAAGATAACAAAGGCAACTGCAAAAAGGGGGGGGGGGGGGGGAAGCCTGTGAGTCGCGACTCGGGGTGACGGTCTCATCGTACCTCCTTTTTCTACACCTGAGTTATAAAGATATGGTTGGAATTTAAAAAAAAAAAAACAGTGTTAACAACAAAAGTTCCTCTCCATCACAGTCCGGTCGGACAAGATTCAACCGTACTTTGGCTGCTCATGTAGAAGAGGGCCTGTCCAGTGTTTTTGAAGGCAAACCCCCCCCGTCCCCCCCTTTCCGTGTTGGCAGGTTGACCTAGTGGTTAAAAGTGGTTCCCCTTCTGTGGGAAGATAAAAGTCTAAATGCTCATGTTAGAAAAGCAACGTTGAGCAGAGCTGTCCTGAAAACTGTCCGTCGGTCGCTCTGAGAAGAGAATTTTGTTCTGAAGGGGCTCAATAAAAATTTCACATTTCAATTGTCTCGGTAAAACCAGCTGCCTGGTCGGATCTTCGAGTCCAGTGGTGGACAAAACCTTAGTACAGTGTATAAATATCAGCGAGTGATGCGTGTGGAGACGGTCTGGTCCGTGTGTGACTGACTCGCTGCTTCGCCCACATGTTGGTTCGTACGTCTGCAAAGAGAAGAAGAAGTAAATAAGCAGGTAGGAAAATGCATCCTCGCAGTCTGATGTGCTCAGGAACAGACCTTAGGCGAGGTCAGGAAAAGAAACACGGCTAGGGAGGGGGGGGGGGACAAAGTTTTAACATAGACTTCGACTCACTTTGATCTTCAGGCGTGTCACAATCCCGGTTTACTACCAGGGCCGCCTGGAGCCGCCATCATCTGTTGTCTGTGAAAACAAAATGAAAAACGACCACTTATGACCCTGTTCAGTCGTAATCCAAGATGGCCTCAAGAAGTCCGAATGCTTTGAGTTTATATCTGGAACACTATAGAAGCAGATTAAAAAAATAAATGTTGCGGTTATAAACTATCCACTGGCTCTTACCCTGGATGTATGAAGCGCTCTGGTCCCACGCCTCTCTGCTGAATCATCATGCCCTGAAAGTGACCCCCGGGTCTGGGGTGTCTGTACATGGCCATGCGCGTCTGGCCTGAGGAGAAGGGTAGCTGCTGGGGCCGCTGTAGGGCTTCCATTAGGTGCGGGTGAGGTCTCTGGGCGGCGTAGCGCCCTGGATCCGGGTACGGTTGGCCAGGGTACGGAGTTCCATTTCTAAATCCGTGACCCTGAGACATCATATGTGGGGGAGGGACGCCGCCCTGCCGCATGCCTGGATGCAAGGCTCTCGGGTCGTACATGAAGCCGGGCGCCATGTGTGCGGAGGGGGCGGGCGGATGCTGCTGCTGAAGGGGCGGGACGGTGCGACGGCGAGCGGCCGCGTTATGGCTGTCCAGATCCAGGATGTCTTTCGGACTCTCGGGCTGCTCCGAGCTCTCGTTGTGACCTTGCTTTGCTGGACTGGCACTGCTGCCTGCTCCCGCGTGCTCCCTGCTTTCACACCTCCCTTCGTCTTTGCCCCCGGAGTGTGGCCCTACTTCAGGCACAGGGCCGGGGGAGACCAATCCAGTCCTGCCGGAGCCCTCAGAGCTCATTGGTGACACGGTGCTCTCCTTTGACTGCCCGTTGGCTCTGGCACTGGCTACAGGGAGGTAAGGACCGGGTGGAATTGGCTGGTGAGGTTGATAAGGAGATCTATGCCACTCCTTGGGGGGGTAACTCCCCCTCCCATTAGCCTGGTTATGGGACTGAGTCTGGGAATGGGGCTGGGGGTAGTAGGTCGGCTGCTGGTACTGATGAGGAGAGTACATGTTGCTTTGGTTCTGTGGGTGCTGATGTCCAGGCATGTGGTAAGAGTACGCAGCCCCTCCCTGCTGGTGGTAGGCGGTGTGGGGGGCAGGGTTGTGGAGGGTGTTTATGGGCTGGTTGTGATAGGGTAGATGAGCAGACGGGGGCATGGGCCTACTCATGTTTGTGTGATTGTAGTGTGGATGTGGAGGGTTCCCGATGCCGTACTGACCCAACGCTCCATTGATCTGGCCTTGAGCGTGAGGAGGCATGGCTGGGTTGTGACTGTGCGGGGGCCCTCTTTGAGCCTGAACACCCACGTCACTCCCCATCACCTGCGTCTGAGTGTGATTGGGGCTAAAAGCCTGGTGATTATAAATACTAGCCGGCGGCGCGGGCGTCATCACGGTGTGCTGGGTAGAAATGGCCGTGCTCAGTGAGTCGGGCCGACTCGTGGGCTCGCTAGGTCTTTGATCTCCGTGGTCTGCTGGGCTAGGCTGGGAGGGCAACAGAGGGGTAGGATGACTGGGTGGCAACGAGGTGAGGGGGGCAGGCTGGGCTCCTTGAGTGATACTCTGCGATATCCCTGGCCATGTGGGGCAGTGCGGGGAGATTCTTTGGGGAAGATGATGAGAAGGTTCTAGAGAACTGCGCTGCTCCGCGTTCTGAGTCGGAGGCTGGGGAGAGAGAGGAGTCGCCATGGTTACTTGCGATTGCTGTTGTTTTTGGACGTCCTGCTGGAGTTCACGTTGCTGATGTGCATTCTGCTTGCTCTCTGTAGCATGTTGAGAGGTTTCAGATGGGGGGGGGTTCTGTGGAAGACGTGCAGGACTTAAAGCGTCGGGCTGTGGAACAGGATCCGTGGAGCTGCTGGTGTTTCTACTGGTATGGGATGAAGCAGAAGCAGTAGTACTGGCGCGGTTGTTCTGTGCAGGACAGTGGCTGGCAGACGGTCCCTGACCAGCCCCTTCATGCTTGGGGATCTCCTGTGGGGGGCTCTGAATTCCACCTGCCGACGTACTGTAACAGTCTTTGGGGTCGGGATTGGAGGGGTGTTCTTGGTTGATGGAGAACATGTTTTTGTGTGACGAAGCTTCATCAGGATTGCTGTTTGCAGCCATGTTGGTCTCTGGTGTCGGGCCTGTTAATGCAAGAGAATTTCACATGAAAGAGAGATAAACGAAGGCGGCTAATTTACTATGATTAAAGATTGTAGACGATAAAGATATTAGACTGACTACACGTGCAAACAAGTGATGAACACATGAATAAAAAGAATACGACTCATAGCTTGTTAAACTTCTTTAAAACGAGGACACGTCGTCAGGCTCCCTTCGTGAAGCTGACGTGCATAATTTTTGCACCTTCAAAGAAATTAGCAGGAAATTTAACCGAACTAATGAATATTCAATATGCCACTTACTGTGAGAAATAATTAAGTCAAACTTTGAAAAGCACTTGACAGAAATGGAAAAGAGCTGAGGGCCGTGCTGATTAACATATAGAGACATTAAACCGTAGGACGAGCGGTTGAGTTGGGAAAGGTTAGCAGGAGGCGGCGTACAGTCATACACAAGCAGAATGTAGCTAGCTACAGAAGGTCAGGTCTACCTTTGGGGTCCGAGTTGGTCTGTTGGGATGGCTGGTTGTCTGGCCCTTTGTCTCTAGCAGGACGCAGCAGCAGCTGAACCTCAGGGGTAGGGGGAGGCTGTTTGGAGGGGTGAGCTGGGTTGCTGCCAAGTCCTGATGGGGGCCCTGGCTGCTGAAAGTTGCTTATGTGATGAGGGGCACCGGCAGGGGGTCCAGAAGAGGCTGACAGCTGCTGCAGGGCCAGCATCTCTGGGCTTTCCAGCATGGAAGACAAAAGTGTCCTGCCAGTGGAATCTGGTTGGGACACAGGAAGCCGGGAGGACGAGGGCCCGAGGGAGCTGGCGGCCGAAGACATTTGATATTGAGCATTGGAAGGATGCTGGGGGTATCCGGCGGCTTCCGGCCATGGTTTATGTCCCACCGGAGGGGGGATTCCACCGTAACTAAAGTTACGTTGGTTAACCATGTTGGGATCTTGCATCTGGCCCTGGGGATTCATACCAGGCCACATGTTTGATACGCCCATAACAGGAGGCCTCAAGCCTGGGTGGTTGTGCTGAGCCGGACCTTCTGGTCCTGAGAATCTGTTGCCCATAGGATGCATGGTGTGGCCCTCTGGACGGTGGTGGGATGGATACATGCTGGCTTCAGGGGGAGGTCCAGGTTGGAGGGCAATGGGGCGTGGGCCCAGGGATGGGCCATGAGTCGGACCCATGTATGGGTGCTGCTGTGGAGGTTGCTGCTCAGTAGGATCCGGCCGCAGTGGATACCTGGGGCCCATGTGATGTCTCTCAGCCAAGCGATGCTGGTTAAAGTAAGTATGAAAAAAGATTTAGAGACATGCAAACAGAAAACAACTCAGTGGTTCTCTAATAAAAAAAAGTATTTGTCTTGTATACCTGCATGTTGAAGCTGTGGGGCAGGCGGTTCAGGTTCGGGTCTCCGTGTCTGGGAATGTGAACGGGGTAGGAAAAGCGAGGATCCATTGCCATTCGTTGGGCAAACATGTGTGGTCCGTGAGGACCAGAGGGACCAGAGGGATGATGAAGCTGGTAAAATAACAGAGAAAAGTGTTTTCTCGTATATCTTAGGCAGAAATCAGGTTAAAAAAAACACACATTTGCCAATAATGTGGTGGCTAAGTGACAGATCAGGAATGTACGACATGTTTTTAGAAAACAAGAAGTGGTTCTGTGGATACCTGCTGCCCCGGGTAGTACATGCTCCTGATGCCACCTTCACGCGGGTGCTGCTGGCTTGGAGGCAGAGCGTGAGGGTGAGCAGGGCCATTGGTCCAGTGACGGGGAGGGAACGGTCGGGATAGTCTGTTGTCCTCTTCCTCCGAGTGTGTGCTGCCTTTGCCCCCCTGGGAGCTCCGCTTACGTTGGGCTTGCTCGGTGGCCCTGATCAGACTTTCCGGTCCCAGATGTTTACTACCGCGGTTACGCTTTTTGTCCTTCCGCTCTTTGTCTTCCCGGCTGACGTGGAACTCTTCGTCTGTGTCGCCGTCCTCGGACGGAAAGTGTTTTGCCAAGGCCCGGCTGAAACACCGCTCCAGAGACTCTGCCATGATGGTGTATTCTGCAGACACACGGAGAGCATCTGGTATGCACGCATGATAAAACGCAACACCTTTGTTAAGCGGTCACACACACTTCAGTCGCATACCTGCAGCACATCCAACACATGTACACTCTTGTCATCCGTGTGTGCAGTCGCTCCCTCCCTCTTGTATGCAAAGCACACACACTCCCACACACAGTCAAATACGAATGCTAAAAACCTCTGAACAAATACGCGTGCCACATCCTTAGCTCCGGTTCTTGGCCCGGTCCGAGCCAAATGACCAGGTCAGAGGGTGTAGGCTGACCCCTGCTCCTCCAACCCCTTTCCTTCTCCTCTTTCTGCTCCACTCCGGGCCTCCTTACAACCCTCCTCCCCCGCAATCCCCGGGGAGAGTATTCAGTTGGATGGATGGCTCCAGACAGGAGGTTTAGGGGCTGGAATGCTTCTCTGGCACTGCAGGGCTCAGGTCCCCCTGAGCACTGGAGCACAACTCAATCACTCCCCATTAATCACTGTCAAGGCTGCCCTGGCCCCGGCCCCAACACAGCACCGAGGCCGGCCCCCTTTTCTTTTACGCTGGCTCCTACTCTCGTCTCCTGCGTCTTTCCCCACAAATGCATTCACTGAACAGGCTGAAGTGGATTTTTTTTGTCTCGTCCTCGCTCGGGTGGAAGTTGTGAGAGTGTTTATTTACCGCTGTCTTCTCCGTTGTACTCCATGCAGTTTTCAAACATGAGCTTCACATCAGCCACAAACTCCTCCTTAGCGACATACTCCCCATCGTTGAGTTTCTTCTCAATGGTGGAGAGGTCCATGGGAGTCTAGCGGCACAGGAATAAACGTCAACGTTAAAACAATTCAGATTTACTAGAAATTAAATATTTATGAATGTACACACGACCAATCAAATCTCGCTCCAAAACAACGACTGGTATCTTGTACCTGGATGATCTCGTGGTAATTGGGGGCATAGGAGTCATCAACAGGCTCCAAGAAAGGCCAAGCATCTTTATGAGCTTTCAGGGCCTCGAGCACTGCAGAGCAGAGGTGGGATCAGATCAGACATTAGAGCCGGATGAACTAAAAGGATTCAGTAACTAGTCAAGAAGCATACCTTTATAGAGCGCGGTGTAATCGTCATCCATCTCGTAGCTAAAGAGTCAAAACACAGGACGTGTTACGGATAATCAACTTTGATTCATTCAAGAAATCTGGAAGAAAATGTGAAAAGCCTCTTACAATTCTTTATTCCTGCGTGTTCGGAGCACGGGCGATGACGGCTCCAGGTTCAACAGCTCGGGCGGCAGCTCTTTTCCTTGAGACAGCAGCCAAGCCTTTTCCTCCCGCATCTTCCTCCTCTTCGCTCGATCTGACAAGAATGACCACAGATATAAGAAGAAGTTTGAACCTTGAGGAATAAATTAAAAAACGCCGCTACCGGGAGGGTTCGGATCCCTTTTTCCAGGGTCTGAAGCTACAGTTTAAACCGTACGAGGCTGCCAGCAAAGTCAATGAAAACCAGGCCTTCGCTGTCAGAGGCAGCAGCAGCTCCAGAAAGGTAGAAAGAGAACAATCCATCAGCCATCTTTTCTTAGGCCGAGTTGATCAAAAGAGCAGAACAGAGCACGGAGAGTTTATATGTATCACTGCTTTATCTTTCAACATGAAAGGGAGAGAGGCCTGCCACCCCCCCCCACCCCCCTGCTGTGTGGATTAAAGATGTTTTAGGGAGGAATCCACATATGCAATGCACACAGAGTGGAGGCCAGGTCCCGCTGTTCATCTATAATACATTAATGAGGCTCCTCTTCTGAAGCACAATCAGCACTTCATTAACCCTTGATAGATGACATCAGAGGCAGGGAGAAAAAGAGAAGTGATCCCTTGATTAAACGCGTTCAACATTCCCTCTCACACTTCTCTGCGTGCGATACATAAATCACGAGGCTTCAAGTGCGACTGCAGACTTTTTCAGCTGTCAGGAGCCGAACCGCCGCGATGGAGATGTGAAAGACTGCGTGCGAGGTGCCCTTCACAATCCTCCCCGCCTCTAATAAACCTGCACACCTGCTTGTGAGAATGAGCCCAAAATCATTGCTTCTTCTTCTTATTCGTCTAAATATGTCACCAGATAAAACGGAGAGCAAATCTGCTGCAATTCAAACCTGTAGATTATCTAGATATTAAAATATATAGAAATAGAGGCGGAGCTTTCTATCATCCATCCACCTTACCCTCCACAGCTTTGATCTTCTCCAGCTTCTGCCTTTGTCGCTCCTCCTGCAGAAGCCTCTCCTCTTCTCGTCGCTGTTCGGCCAACAGGACCTGCCTGTCCAGCTCTTCGTCCTTCTTCCTCTCTTCCTGTGACACAGCCTTCAGATTGTCCTGGTTGCACGCGCACACACACACACACACACACACATCTATCAGTCTACTCTGAGCTCACATTGTAACAATAGTTTACTTACACAAAACAAACAACACGGATTGATAAACACACCTCCTCCTCTGGTTTAATGTAGTTTTCAGAGAAGCGTTGAGATATGCGAACTGGGGTTGGATCCAGTTGCTTCTGTTTCTGCTCCCGCTCCTAAACAAGTGGGAAAAGGGGGGGGGGGACATTTAAGATGAATGAAGTTAAGCTCTCTGACCTTCCAGATATCTTCTTCTCTTGCTATGGAGTTGAAATATCAAAGATTAAATTAATTGTATATTTGTTAAACAGATAAAAATGAGGATGTGCCTTTAAATGATTTATTTATTGGAGCCCTCAAAGGTAAAAATAAAATAATTACTTAGAAACCAACACACGATTGGCCCTTGGTGTGGAGCACAGACTATTGAGAGCTCAATGATTCTGCTCTCCCCTCCCACATGTCGCCCTTTCGTTTCTTCTTTGCTGTATAAGGTCTCACATCTCTCACCAAACCAAGCTAAGATGAGATACTACATAAAGCAAGACAATCACATCCTGCAGACATTAAAAGCATGCAATCACTAACCTGAACATTACCAATCCTGCATCTTCTGAGCAACAAGTTTTAAAAAGAAAAGTTTATGTCCTATATTATCATATTAAAGAAAATAAATCTGGATTCCTATAAAAATAAATCTAACTTATTATTCCTTTAGCCAAATACTACTTTGCCCACAAAGTTTCATGCAATGCCAGGAAGAGGCCGGTGATCAGTAAACAGACGTGCATCTAAATCTGTTCCAACATTTTACATGCAACCATATCAAAGCCCTTTAATTGACCTGTAATAATAAGATGAGCTCACCCTGTATTTACTCCCACAGTGGGAAAAGTCAGATACAGATTAC
>JAOXYM010000010.1:31655423-31666182 GCA_028567055.1 Leptatherina wallacei | reverse complement strand
GCTCGTAGCTCAGAGTTTGAATTGTGTCAATCATCCCTCCCCACGCTCCAGCCCCCCCTCTCACCCTTCTCCGCTTCACATCCAGCTGCAAATATGCAGAGTGATTAAGCAAAACTTAAGGTATGTCTCCCTTAACTGGAGACAGAGAGAGGGAACCATGGGGAGCGGCAACAATGAGGCTGGCAAAAATAAATATAAAACAGTACATGTGCCCCTTTACCCCCCCCTCTCACCCTCTTTATGTGCATACACTCCCCATGTGAAACCATCTGATGCATGTACTGCTGCCCTTACTTGTCAATCACAATTGGGGGAGGGGCAGTAGCGTCTGACAATGCCCCCTCCCCTTCGCATACAAGTGAGGGCGTTAGATATGCAAAAAGGGTTTTTTGATCTTTGAGCAGCACTCAAGAGTGTGAAAAAGTTGTGAGGGCTTTATGTAAACCTAATCTGATCTGGGTTAGGATCAGAGAGGACGGTGTCAGGGGACGTATCAATGAGTGGAACGGAGGAAAACATTAAACCAATCCAAGACGATCCTCAAGAGTACAGATATTTGGATAACTGGGTGTGTGTATGCATGATTATGCAGATTTTCTGGTATTGTTGTAAAGAATGCAGGGAATAAGAAATAAATAAATGTCATAAACATTCCCCACATTTTCTAATATTCCCTTGTAACTTCATCATCATCGCCCCCAAAGATTCACAGCGTCTAAACCCAGACTAGAAACATAGATCAAGTCAATTCGATCTTCAGTGATAAAGCACGAGTGGCACAAACAGGGACACTGTGTCTGTCTGAAGTTGGAGTATGATGGAGCAACACTTAGCCTTTTATCCTATTCTCCACTGTTAATCCACTTGCTTTCTAAACAACAGAAACAAGGACATGCTCCCAGGCAGTCTGCTCTCACTTATTTGCCAGATCTAATAGGCCTAAATCTTCCTTTACAATCTCACACACACACACACACACACACACACACACACATCAATAGCAAACCCCCACCCCATCTTCCCCAGAAGGAACACCACAGCAGTATCCAGCACCTAGACCGAGTGAAGAGCCTCCACCCTCCGGGGGGAAGAGAAAGAAAGAACCACCATCTGGGGTTTAGTCATGGTGATGCCAGGGGCTGGGGCTCAGGAAGGGGGACTGGGTAGAGGGACTGTTGGTTGGTAAGGGCTGAGGGACGAATTATGCTAATACGGGTTCTTATGAGAAAAGTTAGAGAGGCTTGTTTGTGGACAACAGGCTAAATACAACAGGAGAGGCCATTCTGCAGATGGTTGAGGAAATTCTATGATAAAATAAATAAATGCACAACAACTTGGGTCTTAAATGAGTTTTTACAAAACAACACTTTGACTACTTTCCACACATTAATATAGATATGAAGTTTATTCGCAGTTTTACATTTATGAAACATTAAAAGATTCTGTGTTCTCACAACGACCCCAGTGTCCAGGCAGAGACAACGGCAGGCAGAGCGTGATATAAAAGAAAGCTGCAGGTTTCACATGTTGAGGACGGTGGATGAGGCTAACTTAGCTACATAGTGGCGACTACTTTTGTCTCGGTATGAGCATTACATGCAGGTAAGACAAGTGGAAAGTAAATATACGGGTAAGCAGGAGAAGTAGCATCAGGCACGATCAGAACATGCCCACACACACTCGACGTGAATCACATGGAAAAGGTTTTGCTCCATTAAGACATCAGACCCTTTTCACACAGCCCGTTTAAGGACACGTTGGCTACGGTTACATGATGTTTTTAATCATTCCGAATGAAATAATTCGGCCAGCCACTTACTTCGGAATTAAGTTTAATTCAGAAATATCATTTTCATTCGGAAGTGGGTGTTTACACGGTCATTTTTCATCTCTTTAAAGCAGAATTAAAGGGGAATTAAAACTCGTGTAAACGTGGCCATTGGTTTCCTGCGTGCAAATAAAGAGGCAGAATGGAGGGGGTGGAAATAGATGCGCCGCCGATGCGCCGTGGCAACGTAGGTGGTCACAGAGCCAGACTGGCATGAGTGTGAACAAACTGGTGCCAAATAATCCAAATAAAAAAACAAGAAGAACAAACCAGAGCAGAGGAATTCTAACCGACCACTGTGTTGCCACTCAGCTTCTTCCATGTTGTTTACGGTGAGTGCACGATGATGCGGTGCCGAGTCGTCCATTAACTTTATTAACAAATAGCTACGACAACAGCACAAAATGCCCCCAATCAACTTCGAGGTCTGCAGAGTAACATTATACATCCCCATTCAGGCGTGTGTGACTTGTGGAAGGACAATGAGTGTATGAGGACTATAAAAACAACAACAAAAACACAGAATTAGTGGATATTTTAAAAAAAATGCATCTCTCCATAACCTGAACAAGCTAAACAATTAAGGATAGATATGAATTTACTAAATCAATGGAAAAGATGGAACAGATTTTCAGACTTCCAGTTGCTCTAATCTTTCACACATGAATGGAGAGTGACAAGCTGAGCATCACTGAGTGGGAGAAAAGAGAAACTGATAGCGTTACCTAATGGAGCAAACATCAAACAGACTGCTAAAAATAAAGTCAGATAGTTTGTTTCAGACAACTATGCACAAAAACAAGAGTTACAGATATTGTCAAGTTGTGGGTGAGGGGGATTTTGACTATTCAGCATCTGCTTCAGTGTCTGCTTGTGAAGTTTTATCATTGACATTGAACAGGTGAGCTCTGCCATGGCCATCATGTCAGGATTAGGAGGGATCTAACAATTTTTAGACTGGTGAGGACAAACATGGAATAAGTTTTAACCTATTGGGGCATCATCATTAAATCTAGCCATCAATAACAACTCCCTGAGGAGATAATAAAGAAAAACAACATCTCATTTAGACAAACTTCTTCATTGGTTCTCCTGGAATCATGTTTTCAGAATAAATAAAATAAAATATTCTTTGTTTTGTTCATAACTTGAATTTAGGGGTTTTGGGAAGACATAATGCACCAGACAAAATAATAAAAAACAAGTAGTTTCTCCCTTTGTCACTTAATTTAGAAAAAATATCAGCACATAAAGTGCTGAGGATGGATGGTTCAGGCAGCAGTGATGGGGATCAACAAATTAAATGAAATGAAAGTTTGTCCATGTAAAACATTTCATAAATATCAAGTGTATTCTTAAAGCTGCAGCATCTAGGGAACTGGACAGGATGGAGAGCTGAGCTCCTTCCTTTGGCTTCATTTATTAGACAGGGACATACATAAATATTACCAGGTCCAATTTAACTAGACAGCGGTCATTCACAGACATCAACACATTCAGTACTTCATAAATACAAATCAGTAGAGCTGGGTTACAAAAAAATGTGGAAACAAAACAAAAAAACAACAATTTATCAATTTGAATTGATTCAACTTTAATTTATCTAATATCAATTCCTAAAACTCAGAGATCGATTAAAAAAAATAAAAATACTATTCCTTTTCCGGAGACAGCAATGACCCTACTCTCACACGACGAGATCTTAGCATATATACGCACAACTGAAGGGTTTCCCGTGTCACTTGCATCCAAAATGATCTTCTCTCTCTGGGATAATGACACATTTTCAAAATAGCACCAGTAATAACTTTGTTTCTGGACAACCGACGATAAAAATTCTACAAGTGAGGCTGGAAAACTCTCAGAAACCTCATAAATAAGGAAGATAAATGTTTTTTTGGTGGATTATGTTCAAAGCTGTGACTTCCATTCAGGTAACAGCAGAGAAATAAAAGTTGCAGAGGCATATGCCTCTCTAGTCAATCTACCAGAAAAAAGAATAAAAAAAAAAACTCAGCATATAAAATCTGCCTTGCAAAAATTAAATACTTTGGTCATATACGAGTAATACAGGGAAGAATATTAGCCTAACTAAATGTTTGTTAAAACAAGAGACACTGACAGCCTGGCTAATAAGCCAAGAAGGAACAAAAGTGCTCACAACTTTGTGCTCCAACTCAGAGAGGCAACAAAATCGGTGGCAGCTTTCATAGCTAATGATCAAAAGCTTCATTCAGTCACAATGCTGGGTTTCACCTGCTGTAGAAGCAGATTATTCCCATCAGAAATACCCATAATAACTGCACTATGCAGCCAAAGAAGTCTGCAGTAAACAGAGCGAACCCAGGATCCATTATATGCCATATGTGGACCATATTGTGCATGGTGGTCTGAGTAACATGCCATGAAGGGCAATGTCAGACACTGCTATTGAAGAAATGCATCTTTTTACATCAAAGTCATTTCAGTTGTTAAAGTATTGTATGATAAAAGGGAAGTAAAATTAATCTCATTGCTTGTATTGATGGATGAAAATGTATAAAAATGAAACGCTCAAAGATTCCTGTCCAACCAGATCAATAAGATGCCCGTAACTGTACATTAAAGAAGCAAAAGTGAAGTGAAGTTTTAGTAAATTGGATTCTATTGGCAGATTTTATCTCCAAAACCTACAATATGGCAATTAAAAAGTTTCAGAGATGCAGTGAAACACAAACCATATCACAGTCCAGTCTATCGGCTTCTATGATCAATGCTTGCTATTAAACCTCGCCTCTCTCTGAGATGATGACGGGGATTTGATGAAGATACATGGAATAAATGCATGATGATGTGCCAAACAAGCTGTCAGTGGAGCATGAACTGACAAGACAGGCACACAGGTCCTTGGCATGAAGGGCCATGTCTGGCAATGAGCGGGGTCTCACCGAGGATCAAGCCATGGAAGCCTGCGGTGTCTGTTGGCCGTGAGACTTCAGGCATCATTTCACTGACACATAGCCAAGAAACTAAACACAAGCCACAGAGACAAAAAAAAAAAAAAAAAAAACAGGCAAAGGGGGGACAGCCATGTTGACCCTGGGCCGCCGTCCTGCAGATCACTCTCATACTTAATGTGTTTTTGCTTCCTCACTCAGTTGCTTTCCATCTCTAGCACCCCTTCACTTCCCCTCCCACTTGTCCTTTCTTTTGCTCTCTGCACCGCTTTCCCAGCTTGCAGCCCGAGGAAAGTGGAAACCAGTGACAGTGAAGTGTATCAGCCCAGGAACAATGTGCAAAGGGGGCTGCGCTGTAAGGCTAGCCAGGCACACTGGGGTAGACTCCATTATCACTGACCAGCACCGTACAAAGAAAAGGGGGCTGCCATAACAGCGCCACAGCAGCACTGTTGGACTGGATCACTGAATTTGTCAATATCCACTTTGGCAGCATTTTCAAAAGGACGACATTGTTGTCTCAAATGAGTCAAACATTACAAAAGTTTCCATCATGAAAAGAAAAGATATATTCCAGTGTTTCCAGAGCGTGATACTATACGTCTTCCCCACATCAGATCAAAATTAAACAGCGAGAACTGATGAGCTGTGCTAATCTTTTGTAGTTTCAACCAACCGTCGCACGTTTTACGTTCTCATTCCTGAGGGCGATCGGCTGCAGACGAGGGCGAGGAAGAGTGCACATCTCATCTGCCAATTTCATCCATCTATCCTTTAGTTGCGCCTGCTTTATCGTGTGAAGGGTTGCGTCTGGCTGGAGCCAGTCCAAGCTGACCGTGGTTGACAGGCGGGGGTACACTCTGGAGAGGTCACCAGTCGCAGGGCTTATCTGGTAATTACTTGATTTAATTTACAGTAATTCTCAGGGTTATCGGTGACGCATAAGGAACAGCAAAGCAGGCTGAATTCTTTGTAAACGGTGAAACGACCTGCGTCATATGGCTTTCGTCTGATAACCTACACATGGAGGAAAATGAGAATGTAAAAACACAACATATACTCTGCTAATTAGCTCATGATGTTGTTAATGGACTTAGACAGGCGCTCTCAGAAATGCTCTTGATGATCACAACTAATCCTGTGATGGCACAAGTCCTCACACCCTTCTAACACATCTTCCATGGCCGATACCATAGGGCAAAAGCCTGAATGCTGTTCCAGAAGGCAACACAAGAGCACGTTGAAGCGGACTTTTCCACCTGTTTCTCGTTTCAACACCACTGTTCACTGAAAACAATGCAAAAAGGCTTTGGTATATGTTTTGCCATCTATGGGAAAGTTAGTGGGACAAGTGATGTGCACCTTTAAAATAAATAATACACATCTCTTTCCACAAAAGTGGCCTGACTGCTTTCTGTGGATACAGGTTGGCTAAGACGGACAAGACAACAGAAATCAGTTAATCATGTGTCAACAAAAGAAGAACGAGCGGGATGTCAGAGTTAAGAAAGTAAAGAGAAGGATAAAGGGAAATCGCTCAACGCCTCCCACTCTATCACAACCAATGACAGACGCTTCCTGCCACCAACCCTTCCTACTTTTCAATCCCAAATTCTTGAGTTAATTCAACCAATACACCCTGAGATATTGCAACGAGGCTTCACCTGAGTAATCCTTCAAAACCACAGCCGAGAGAGTACGTCTTAAAAGACACAAAGAAGAAAATAGAGTAAAAAGTTAAAGTACCCATGCATGGCTCATCGGTTTTTATAAACCTTGACTATAGAAGTCGAGACAAGGCAGAGGAAAATGTCAGTCACCTGAAAGTGCTACATTCATGAGAGTGCCCGGGCCAGCTCGTCTTGTTGCTGCTATGTGGCATTAAGCAAAACAAACATGTTTGCCTGACAGTTTCCTCTTATTTCTGTGACGCAAAGTCCTCGGAAAGTAAACGTACTGGATCCAAATGTCCTGACTCCAGAAGCTAGTGTGGATGTTTGGCTTTGCAAAGTAGTATCAAAACTCTGTAAAACAGAAATAATAGCAGTAAGTCCAGTTAAATGAATAAAAGTTTTTTTATTTTTATTCAAGTAGCTCAGGTTGCCTAAATGCTATAACCTCCTAGCCCTGGCATCTGTTCAAGTGGGCTTTACACACCAAATAATGGAGGGACACCGAGACATAGGGCAGAACTCCAAGCACACTCTGCACAACATACAAATAGAGGAGGGCTAACCCTAACCCTACAGGGCCATTTGAAGACCACATCCAGGTTCACAACAGCACAAAACATCAATACTGAATATTAAGAGTATCTGAAATAAATACATGACTCAGGTGGGACATTTGAAGATGTACATACGTTAAAAACAACCCTTAAAGAAGCTTTTCTAACGGTACGCTCCCTTCTTTTACGCCGCACTGGTAAAGTCACATCAAACTCTGTTGAGTTAAAAACATAACCCAACCAGCAGCATCTCAGCACGTTCATACAGAAAACAAGAAGTGGGTTCTACCACAAATATGAAACAGCATGACAGGAACCATGTACCTACATCTGAAACGCTACGCTGGAGGAATCAGCAGGGAATTTTGCTCATTTTCCACTGACTTTAACAAAAAGCAGGGGGGGGTTAACATTTCAATTTACTCTCTTTTTTACTATTATAAACGCAACTGCTGATAATTAAATTGAGAGCCGGAGGAGGAGTGACGACCTTGAGCACTCCTGTGTCCAATTAAGATGTCAAACTATGAGACTACTACATCAATCTCAATGTTTCCTCAAAATCCAGTGAAGGGGGTGTAGCCCACACATGTGATCTGCTTAGTGATGCAGTTCAGGACGAATAGATTATTCATAGTAGGTTGCTGCAGTACGACCCTCTTGTAAAAAAAGAAAAGAAAAAAAAATGAATGGCTTAAACCATGTAAAAAAAAATCCTAACAAGGATTTATACACAGAGATATGGGATCGCTCATTCAGATTTAGCAGCTGGATAACTTATTGTTAGATTTACTATGGCATTAAAATGCAAAGCAAATAAAATCCTCAGGAGCAAAGAGACAGTAAAAAAACACCCTGAACTTTCATGTAAACTAGGCGCAATGCAACCCCCCCCATCTGGCTCTCACTTGGTTTAACAACAAAGCCGATGCCTACGTGTTTCTCTGCCGAAGGGGGTGGGGATGGCTGAGTGATGGAGACTGTTGATGTGTGATGTTGACCTTATCAATCTCTTTAGAAACGCCATATTTTCTTCCTCAAACCCAAAACAATCCAAGTTAAATTTGATATAAAAGTGAGACTTTATGTAGAAAATTAAAAAAAAAAATAAATAGATAAAGTTCACTTGTGTATTTTTGTTACTGCATTAAAATACCGTGTGTACTGATTAAGAACAGAAGTGTGGAGTGTTATTTTATTTTCAGTAACTTACAGTTGCCAAATTAAAATTTCCCTGAAAAAGCTCGTTTGTGGGAAAACAAAATGGGACTTGAGGGGAACAAACAATGCCTGAACAGCATCTGCGTCCCTATGGCTACCCCAAGCCAGATGGCTTGCAAGACAATAAACTCACAACCTCACCACATGAACTTAACTTTATCTGACAGAGAGAAAAGAAAAAGAAAAAAGACAATTACATTGTAGTAAATGGTGGAGCAACAATTCATAATGATGCACGAAAAAGACAAAAATACTTGTTTATTATCTATTTAAGATTATCAGTCGCATGTTTACATTTATTTTGAAACTATTTCAAAATTAAATAAATAAATTGTGTGTTTTTTCTGCTTTTAACAGGCTGAAATAAGGTTTTTCTTTAACATAAACATGAGCCTCTGGCTAAATGAAAACAAACGAGTGGCACATGGTTCAAGAGTTACATATAAAAAGTTACTCAGGAACGACTGGGCGTCGTTTTATTTAAAAGAAACACTACGTTAACAACAGAAATTAGGAACTTGAAATTGCACCATACAAGCTGTATATTTAGCCCCGAGACCGCAAAGAAGAAGAAGAAAAAAGTCCCAACTATTAAAAGTAACTGCGATTAGCACTCAGAGCTACCTAGTTAGAGCTAGCTGCTAGCTTAGCTAACTAAGTTGCTAGGTAACGTTAACCTATAAGTTCAGAGAACAAGCACTAAGCTGGTTAACCAGATGGCAGTGACCAAATGCGGATCCACTGACCACCTGCGTGAAAAATGCTGACACAAACAACTCTTCATTTCCGTAGTAAAAGGCATTCGCGATAAGGCAAATATTCATAATTATTATTTACCTCTATTTCAAAGTCAGGCAGGTTGAACGCTGTCCTGAACAGCGAGCAGAAGTGGGCTATGGCGGGGACTTCCCACCAAGACTGGATCTCTTCCACAGAAACTCTACATCCCTGGGACATTTTCGGACTTGTAAAAATGTGTACGGTTTATTTTTCACATTAGAAAGTAATTTCGTCAGCCTCCGTAACATTACAAGTGAGAAAAAAGTTGCCGTCGTGAGAGCGTCGTTGCCATTGCGACCCGGGGAAGCGCTAACAATCTGCTTCAATCACTGTCTCACCGGAGCTGAACAGATGGGAAGGGCGAGACCACTGTACGACGAAAATAGGGGAGCCGGGAAAATTGGTTCAACTCATTAAACTATATATGAGCATGATAAGTCACTTAGATAGCTTTAATATATGTTTATTTGACTAATTAACTTGTAATGAATACATATATAAGTGTTTGGTTTTATTTCTTTTATCATAACATAAGGAAGTCTTTGTTAATAGCACCCCTCCATTAACTTGATAATGCGCCAAGCGTTTAAAGGGAATGATTGTGAACGCTGAATGAAACTTTAAAAAAGTTAAAACTAGGTGTTGATCAGTGATTTGTTTTACGTTTCATTAGGAAGTCTTAACTTATGACTTTATATCTAATTTATTACATATTTTGCTTGTTAATTTCCTTACTGCAATTGTCAAAGTCGAACGCATCCTTCTTTAATTTACTTTCTACATCTTTACGAGCAAAACTGAAGGGTCCTCAGTTTACAACATGTAAGGTACAATGATTTTACAAGTGCAGTGAAGATTTTGTAAACAACACAGAAGTGAAAGTTCTGCATACATTGCACAAGGGCTCCCTCTATCGTAATACTTGTGTAGTGCATACGGAGAGCTTAGTGGCAGTAAAAATAAGAATAAAAAATACACACAAAAAGCTGCTTTTAATCTAATACCAGTGCACACATTCATCCTGCCACCCTTTTAAAAAAAAAAGGAAAATATCATGTTAATTTATTATGCATTTTTCTACTGAAAGAATGAATAATATCAGAAATATGAAGTATTTCTGTTTTACCATCTAGTTGTGAAAACCTTGTAATGTCTGTCCTTTGGGTGGCACTAGAGGAAAGCTCATGGGCTCTGGCAAGTTTAATATTTCTCTTCTTTGTTTAAGAATGTCTGTGAAGAGATTCACCAACATTAAATTCACCTGTAAGAAAATGGACGTGTCTTCTGTCTAAGCTGATACATGAATATTGTGTAAAGTACATGGTACATTTGTTCACCAGGAAAGTCTCTCAAGGCTCCGTCTCAAAAAGAATCTCTGCAGGCTGCCGTCACAGTAACATTTCTTATCAATCGCAACAATTTTAGTATGAAAAAAAAGCTATTTGTTCCAAAAAGTTAAACTTTTCTGCACAAAATATGATACCAGGAACAAAAGGCAAGGACGCTTTAGTACTGTCATAAAGTTTCATTCAATTTAATTTTATTTCTAAAGCACTTTTCATGCAGAAACAACACAAAGTGCTTTACATAGTAAAAACAATTTAAATCAGACATATACAAAACAAAAAGGGACAAGATAAAGTGTAAGTAGAAGTCCATTTTCTGTACCGCTTAATCCATGCAGGGTCGCAGGCTGGAGCCTATCCCAGCAAGTATCAGGCGAAAGGCAGGGTACACCCTGGACAGGTCGCCAGTCTGTCGCAGGGC
>JAOXYM010000010.1:31561101-31574236 GCA_028567055.1 Leptatherina wallacei | reverse complement strand
TCTGCTGTGAAGTTGGTCTTTTTAACATGGGAGTCTGTGGGGATCTGCTCTGTTTTGCAGCCAGCACCTAGTGGAGGACGGGAGAACTGCAATTTTTGGCACTTCTGCATAGGCTTTTCATTTCTAAGACGGAGTTTGCCCCTTGGTTTAACCCCACAAAATACCTCAACTACACTATTATCACATCATAGGCAAACTTACTACATGAATTACCAACAACAATCTAAATCTTGAACTTTTAGCTTGTTTGTTTTACTTTTTTTTTTACTTTATAATTGGCCCCATTGCATCATTGCTTGAGTCATATTTTAAGGTTTTCAGAAAGGACGCAAGGTGACTCAGCAGCGTTCGGAGGGCAGAATAAGGCAGACGATGTATGACTTGGTCAATTATGCTATGAGGCTCATAATATCCATCTCTATTGCATCAACTGCTTCATAGAAACAGCAACTATTGACTCATTTACTTTTATCTGCACATCTGGGTTGACTCATAATGAAAATCCTCTCAGAAGCAAAACTAGGAACCAAAACAAGAGGCTGTTTTTGAAAGTAGCCTCACGTATGTCTGCTGTAAAGTTTCTAAATACGTTGTAGACGGCCATTTACGTCAACAAACAACACATCCATGTTTTTCATTTGACTTTATTTTCCTTGAAGGTACACTTTTTAGACTATAAAGTGCGTAGATTCTCAAACCTTTTTGGGGGGTAGGGGATGAGAAAGACACGTAAAAATCTGGATTTACATTCAGATCTAACAAACATTTTGTGCTCTTGTTTCATTTTAATGATTTTTTTCATTTGAATACTGAAGAGGGGGGAAAAAAGTTCAGAGAGGCGAGACTGATGTGAGCACCGGGAGGTGAGCGCTCTGGATATATATACGGGGAGTATAAGGGTGAACATTTAGGCACATTTCCCCCTCGGTTTGTCCAGCACTGTTAGCGACCGCTGACATATTTCACAGGTTAAGAATAAAAAAAAACCAAACGTTGCTTAGAAAAGAGAGAAATAAAAAGGGGGCACTTCTCAAGTTGACAGCGAAGAAACAAGTGTGTGCCACGCCCCCAACAGCTCATGCTTGCCATACTATATAAATTACTTTAAATAATAAAATTAATTACAGCATTAAAAACACATTTACATGGTGGCACCAGCTTGCTTTGTCGGATTGTGTCGCGTCTGCATCGGAAAAGAAAAAACGTCCACATGAAGATAATGATGATCTCTTCTTTTAAAGTAAACACACTCAGGTTTGTGTGGGTCCTATTTAAGCATCACAAACGGCACCGTGCAAGACAGAAGCTTGGGTAAAGTAGAATAAAATACACACTTGTGATCTTTTAACTCCACTTTTAACCCTAACGGTGATATAAAAAGATGATATATGAATGTTATTTTTCCACTTTCATGATTTAAATCTTTCAACGGATCTCAGCTTTGATCATAATTACCAGATATTAATCATCTTTTAAACTTCTGAAGCCTTTAAAAGAGTCATAGGACTGGTTTTGAATATAAAGATGAGTTTATTTGCGGCTCTGCTGGGAGCTTTCCAGCGTGTAAGAAACAAACAATAGAGTCATTGTGATGTTATTTAACTTGTCTTACAGTCAACTTGACATATAAGAAGGAGGATTTGTGTTTGTGAATTTGAATGATGGAGGGATTAACGGGTAGAAATGTTGCTTTAGGTGAATCGTGTCCTTACATTTGGCCGAATAAGTGGAAGTAAATCTTTGGCTCACACATAAAAACCTTTAAAAAGCCAAAAACAGACATTCAAGTTTGTTTATATGACCTACAACTGGTTTATCGGATACATTTCTTAAAAAAATGAACTATTCTTGCACAATATATTGCCACAAAAAGAAGATTGAACCTCTAATGCTCACCCATTTCCAACAAATGAAGCTGACTCAACCAACCTTAGGACAATATACGCTATTTCTCCAAAAGGCTTTCTATCTATAATGTTTAAATAGTTTCATTTATGACAATGAAAAACTTCAAATGACAGTTTTTGCCCAAAATGCATCAAGAGTCTGTTTATAAAGTTGATTATTGAGGAGAGATGAGACCATCATTATCCAACCATGTGATCATTTCTACAGTTCTACAACAAGAAAAGGGAAAATATTGTAAATACTTTATATCATACTTAATGTTTTTGCTTTCTACAGAAACCAAAATTGTGACTAATTTCTGTACATAAAACACAAATATTCCTTTAAGAAAAAGAGAAGTTTTCTGTACAAATACACAGAATTACAGCACCAGCAGACGTGGGTTGTTTGGCCCTTTTGCTTTCACTCACGTCCTCAAACTGGGCTCTCTGGAAGGTCTGAGCTGTCCTTAATAATGCCTGTTTGAGGGGGGAGGCGATGTATCCTGAGGGCCCTCTGCTCTAGTGTTGATTGTACCAGAAATGTCTGTTAGTAATCCAGCACAGCTCTAGCAGGAGAAAATCCAGGAAACAGCTAAAAAGAAAAGAAAACGGAGCTTATCCAGCACTAATTGTTCCAATTTGTCTTTAAGATTTAAAGGACAGAGGGGGAGGGTGTGTGTTTGGGTTTTTGTGCATGCAGCACACACCTACACACCCCCCGTCTATCTGAACCAATCCAACAGCAGTTTGGATGTTGAGCAGATGTTTCGTAGCAAGTTTGTGTGGAGCAGAAAAGTTGGCTTATGTGCTGTCAGGGTTGGATTCTTGTGTGTTGTTGTCCAGCATGTTGCTGCCGTTGGTCTGAGGCCGCTCCGGCATCTCTCCCGTCACCGCCACTCGGATCACTTTCAGCCAGCGCTGCTTCAGCTCCTCCGTCTCGGCTGCAAAGTTGTGGACGGACTTGGACTGGGAGAGGCGGAAGCTGGCTGGAAAGTCTGTGCTGTCGTCCACAGAATAACCCAGCAGGGGGATGGTACACAAGGCCTTCACATCCTGAGAGGAAAAGGTTGGAGAGGATAATGTCACCGCTGAGAAACATTTGGCGACATTGGCTGCTTCACGTCTTTGTTGTTTTACCTGTGGAGCTCCGTAAAGGTAGAGAACCAGGCACTCCTTCTCAGGGATGACACACCAAAACTTCTGCCAGAGTTTGCCTTTTTCAGAGTGCTGCAGGAAGCCACACATGATGCTGCTGTCTGTGAACTGAGCTGCCTCGATCTGCAAAGAGAAGAAAGGGTCAAAATCAGTCACGTTTCTGGTCATTTCCTTTTCTTTAGATTAAAAATGCAGGAAGTAAACCAATAACTCCTTTACTAAGCAGCTTTAATATCAGACGGCACATTTAGAAGATTAACTCAGACATCACCTCCAGAATGCCCTTCTTCTTGCCTTCGGTGATGGCTTCTCCCGTCAGGATGGAGTAACAGTCTCTGCAGACTTTGTTCACCTTTTTGCTGTCATACTCAAGCGGCGCTTTGTTGTCGGAGCATTTCCAGCACACCACCTGTAAGGTTAAAGGATTTGTCCTCAGCAAGACTTTATTTTACCTCCTCGGCACAGATAAAGAAGGTAAGAATACTCCAGCACGTGTATTTTTCCATTTTCCCGTCAAATAAACCTGAAATGAAACTAAAAATAGGACCTCGCCGTCTGTCATACTCTTCATCTCTTTGGTTTCAGTGCATGTATGTTTATCTTTAAAGCTCGCTGTCGGGATGACTTACGTAGCCGCAGGCTCTGCAGTGGTGTCTCCGTCGTGTCAGAGCATTGAAAGGTTCCTTACACTTCATGCACATTGTCACTTCATTGTCACGAATCCAACGTGGGGCCCGCTTCCCCAGCTCCGCTTTCTGTAAATAAAAAAAAAAAAAGAAAAGAAAAAAGCTCAGAGCGGCAACACTTAGACATACTGGCAGTTTCAGTGTGACGAGTTTTGATGCGACACTGACCGACACTTCTTCTACGTCCTTCAGAGCGTTCTTGAATGACTCATTTTTTTGCTGGAAGATCTCGATGGTTTTCTGAAAAGCCTAATAAATGATATGAATAACATCAAATATGAATGTCCCTTTAAATGAGCTAATATAGGAACATGATAGGATGGTGGTATCTGCACCTTGATCCAGTCGGCCTTGTCTTGCTCTGAGCTGAGGAGGGGAAAAAAAAAGAGGCTTTAAAACATTTCAGATGTTCCTGTTCCTGTCAAACCAACACATCGGCTGCTTTTAGTTAAACATAAACAGTTTCTTTGAAAAGTTTTGCAAGCAGATCTTATGAAATTCTTAAATACCTGGCTTGTAGCTCCAGTGTCCTCTCCTTGCCCGATACCTGGAAGGTATGAGGGTAATCCTCATTAGCCGTTTCCAGGACCTTCATGCCATCAATCCCGATCCGTGTCCTCACGGTATACTTTGTTCCTCCCAGGCTGAATTTGGGCACGCAGTATAACAGCATGTTGTTGAACTGGCAGAAGAATAAAGACAAAACGTTGCAGGTGAGCGACGGAGACGCGTGAGGTGGCCGGATCGGCACCTTAAACTCAGCAGGTAATCTGAATTGTGCAGGCGGGACACATTCTGGGTGCAAGCTAATAAGAAACAACTCCGACATAATCATATCACGGAGGCAGTGTCAGTAATGGAGAGGCTTCTTCATGTGCCCCACATGTAGACTTCCCGCCATGAAATGATTCATTTGTTTCAATTGACTGTTAAAGTCTCCTCAGCATATTTCCCTGCAGTACCCTTCAACAGACGGAGAGATGCTTCCTCACCAGGAACAGGTATCTCTCCATGGCAGAGGTGTTCCTGGCTGCCAGCTTCAGGATGTGGCCCTCTTTGATGAACTCATTAGTGGGGTGAACAATGTCCTCCTCCTCCCCCAGCATCTCATAAATTTCCATCAGTTTCTTTAGATTATCCTAGACGGTTAAAAAAAAAGATTTCTTTTAGTTGAATGAGAGAGTTTTGGAGAAATTCTGCAACAAAAAAACAGCAAATCAGCATCTAAACTTACAGATTTTCTTATGGCACTGTTGGAGTGAGTAGCCGCCGTGGCGATGATTTCTAATGACTCTGAAAAAGGAAGATAATTACTGTTACATTAAAAGACCCCGTGTGCAAACCCAGCCAGGGAGATGTTTAGATCACGTCTCTGCATACTTTCTGAATCTCTTCGGTCGGGGTCGTCCTCCGGTAGCTTCTTCAGGTAGTCTTTAAGCAGCATCTCGTATCGAGGGACTCTCTGCACCGGCTCTAACATGTGATGCTGAAGCGTCAGACAGCCACAGACTTCTTGACTCTGTCCAAATATGATAATAATTATAGCTTTAATGCAAATCCGCCCCTGAATAATGCATCGGTTCACTTTCCATCTTCTCAGCTTACTAACAACACAAGCAGTACTAGTCCAATCCTCGTGTACCTGTATGTCTTTAATTATGGCCTTGAACTGAGGCGAGCGATCGGTCCACTGTTTGAGCAGATCCATGGCCTTGTCGAAATTCTTCACATACTCGGCATACATTTTGAGGAAGGGTGTGAGTTTCTGCAAAATGTCCCCGATGCGAGGTGTGGAAGCCCTGGAGGAAGAGATCGAAGGATTGTTTCACGATGAACTGAAGAAGAGTGAGTTAAACTTTTCAGGCCTGTGTGCATGTTGTTGTGAAAAATATATTTTTTTAAATCTCATTCTTCAGCATCAGTGAGAGTCTAATGGCGCCCACCATTCCCCCATGCGTTTCTCCAGATCTGGAAGCAGAAACTGGCCGTGGAAGGCATTGATGGAGGAGATGTTGGAGAAGATGTTCTTCACTACATCCACAGGGAACGTTCCTTTATTAGCCTCCTCCATTAGCTTAGCACAGAAAACCTGGAAACAACGCAACCAGTTAGCGAGGCGGCGTCAACCGTGTGTGACCCGATAAAGAGTCAGAAAACAGAACTGAGTCGTGAGGTCGAGCGAGTTCCTCACCTGGTCCAGCAGGTTAAGTCGCGCTACATAGGCCTTCTCTGTCTGCAAGAGCTCGCTGGCGATCTTAAACAGCTTTTGTTCGTTTGTCTCCTGAAAACAGAAGCAACAGTAATGAGACAACTGGCATGTTTAACTCTTTGCTTCTTTTCTATAAGGCTCTGTATAATAAAATGATGCAGAGGCCCATTTCTACAGTTTGTGGGCAGCATCGTGATGGTTTCAGTATGCTAGTTCTCTAATAAGGATTAACGCTTGTTGTCTTGTATGGCTTAAAGGGGCCTGGTACGGCGTCCGCACAGGGAATGGAGCTGATGATAATGGAGAAGTGAGGACGTGTAAAGCATGGTTGTGCAGACGAACTCCATTCCCACATCTTGCTCGTTTGAAAGTGCAACTTCAAAGTTCCTGTTTGACTGAAATCCAACTCCAGACCACTTGTTTTAACAGGCGTTGTAGTGCAGAGGAACAAGAGTGAGTTCAGAGCCAACCGTGCATCCACTGCACTGATGTCAGATAAACCCCCCTCAGAGACCCCTCTGCTGGTTCAGGTCAGTCTTGTGTTAAATGCAATTATGTACAACAGAATGTTTCACTGGTGTGTGTCATTTACACTGTGATGCAGAGAAGTGTGCATGTGTGTGTGTGTGTGTGGAGGTGGGGAGGGGGGGCGGCTCTAAGAACAGGAAATGAAAATATGGACGATGGGAAATGACACCAAATCAAACAAAGACAGAAGTTCGTAAAGTAAGCTTCAGGTGGGAATGCATCATCTCCACAGACGATAAAAAGAGGTCAAAGGTCATCCCATGCGCAGGTGTTGCATGCCATGACATTTTACAAGCACAATGATAATGAAAGTGGGATATTTCATGATGCGCATGGCCGCAGTGGAACGTTATCTTCCTCTTAAATGTTGGCCTGAGCGACCTGAAAGCAACAAGCCTCATTAACGCTTCCTCATTTTTTACTTGTACAAACACGATGTTGATGGTAAACTGAGACTGAGGATCTTTCTCAAGAACATTTTCCAAGAATAATGTGTTCCAGAATAACTTCAACTCATATTTATCATGAAATAAGCACCGATGGAGTAAAACTTGCAGTTCATTTAACGGGTACAGTTTCACACACACTATATAATTTCACACATGTTCGCTCCAGTTCCGCTTCGGCAGTCCTGCAGTCAGTTTTAAACTATAGAAACTTTGTTTTGGAGAGGAAATTTACTTCTTAGTTCTTTACTGTCAGCTAAAAGCCCATTTTCCTTCTTACTTTCTGACAGAAATGCGTGTAAGTTTGTTAAATGCAGTATATTATCATCCTTAATTGGCAAATATCTTTTATGATTTGGCTTGTATGGACACAGTTATCATAAACTGGATTAATGTGGATTTGTTTTAACTGGATCACAATGAATTAGCTTGAATTTATTATGTCTGTAAAGTGCTTTGAGATGACTTTGTTGTGAAATGGCGCCAAACAAATAAAGCTGAGACATCGTCATGATTAAATCAGTAGTTACAAACCAAAACAACTGACCAGGATTACATGTTTTAGGCTCAAGGTGTAGCGTGGAATATATTTCACCAGCAATAATAACAACAACAGTAATCCAGAGAATAATGTTTGTTGTTTTTTCTTCTTTCCTGAGTCACTAAACGGGTCATGAACCCTCAGATCTCGGCTTCGACCCAGTGAACGTTCCCCGACCTCTTGGCGGGTAATGCAGGACTAAACTACTTATCCCTCTTGATCACTGCCAAAGTGCCTTTTCTTGATATAGTTAGTAACACTTCCACTGAAAAGAAACTGGTGCACAATTCCACAAAATGCCTTTTATTTTATTTTTTTTTTACAGATGGGGCTGCCGATGATAGAGCCAACTGCACAAAATACACTTAAGATTCATTTCTAACCCTAGAAGTCTAATTAAAACCCAGTTCTCCAACCTACTGAAAGGTCCTACTGATGGAAATTAGCCTTGAGTTGCACATAGAGGAGATCAAACCAGCTCTTCATGATCAACTACAGCAAAATACTGCTTAAACATTAAGAAAAAGTTCATGTGGAATTAAAAAACGATGTTAAAAAGTGCCTCTTTGTTCTTATTAAAACACCTGCGGCTTCCCTGCTTTGACAAAAACCTGCAGAGAAAAACCACTTGCTGAAACTTTGTCAGCCTTTTCTATCAGAAACAACAACGAATGTCTCGTTTTATCTGCTAGAGGAGCACAGAGTCGCTACTGTCGGGTTACACAACACAGCGGATCCAAAATAGCACCAACACAGACCGGACTGCTGACATGGCGGTTGAATTATGGGTAATATAAAGTCCAGGTATTATAAGTAAAACAATAAAAAAGTCACGAGTGGATTAATTAAATGCCTAGTCGCCTTTAAAATCCTATTAAAAAGGAAATGCACAAGCTCACAACTCAAACAAGAACAATGGAGATCATGGTTGAAGTTATGTTCAGACTGGATGCAGCTCGAAAATAACAGAACAAACACAACTAAAATAAAACCTGTTATCTTCCCTAGAGGGCATGAAAACTTCAACCGGCTTTGGCATTACTTTAAGCTTTCCCTTTCCACACCATAGAGGCCGCATCGTTGTTTTCATCCCTGAGAAGACAGAGACTGATCTGAACCGGAGATATTTTTACACTGCAGACAACAGCTGGCACCGCAGGTTCTCATGGGGGGGGGGTTCGGGGCCAGAGTGAAAACTCAGCTGCTCAAATCTCCGACATCTGTTCAGGATTCACTGAAAATAAGCCCCCCCCCTTAACCAGACACAGGGAAACGTCCTGCGTTGTCACTCTATCCTAACGACGTTATTCTGGAGATTTAATTGAGAAAAATGAATAAACGCTTGTTAGTCTATCAGACACCAAAGAGTTGGACTAAAAAACTCTGTCGGGCTGAAAATATGCAACACAAGGGGGTAAAAATACACAATATGTGGATGCATGACCATAAATAAATAAATAAATAAATAAATGGAAAAGTAGTAATGCACATACCTTATGGTCTGCGCTCCCTTCTTCACTCCTTTCCTCGCCATCTATTTTAGTCTCACTGTCCTCATTATCAGTGTGGCCCTTTGTATCAGTTCTGTCGCCGTGTGGAGGTGAATGATCATCAGTCTGTTCTGTGCTTCCCATATCTCCATTCACCAGGCCGGCGGTCTCTATCCTCACACTGCTGGCAGATTTCTCCTCCTTCTCCTTGTCCTGCTCCATCTGCGCTAGCACTCCATTCGCCGCTGGCTGCTGGGCATCCTGCGTTGCAACCGGTGTGTTGGAGGGATTCTCTTGAATCCTGTTGGCCTCCGTCTTCGGGAAGGCGCGGTGAGCCGGGCTGCAGTTGGAAGCTTTGTTGATGTGTTTCAGCGGCGAGGTGTCTCTCTTGTTCTCGGTATTGCTGGAGGAAGAGAAGAAAAAGCAAAGGAGGAAGTGTGTTAGCTCAGTAAGAGTACAGAAGGAGTTATAAAAGAGACCTTCCCCCTCAAAACAAAAAAAGAGTAAAAGAGTAAAATAGATTATAAAACAAAGATTACAGAAGTCTGTTCATTAGCTACTCAGCTGGCGTTTTGTCAGAGCGTGTTGCCCGGCAGGCAGCAGAGGAGGCTTTTGGACGAGAGTGTGAGAGTTAAAAATAAAGCCGAGGTGATGCGCCAACTTCTGGCTGTCCTGCGTCGCTGCCGTTACAGAGAGGAAGTGCGAGCGAAGACGGAATCGAGGTAAAGTAATGAAGAGGTTAGGAGGAGAAATAGCCCTCCCAGGAGGTACATGTCCTACTTTCACACATGCACAGCCTGCGCTCTGTACGCCTTGCAAGCACTTTCTGTTTGCTGTGACATGAATGAAACGGTTAAAATAGTTTTCATGAGAAAAATCCAAAATCCAGCTTGAGAATGGAAGCACAAAAAAAACTAAAAAACATGCACACATGCGCAGACAATGTCACAATTCAGCTGCTCTACATCCTGTACCAGCAGTCCGTGCAGCTGTTTCCCCTGTGAACGACTCTCCGGACCTCTTGCATTAGCAACAAGCAGCAACAGTAGCCTCTGTATGTCATCTCAGTTTAGCTGAACCCCGCTCACAAATGTCATCTAATGCACATCAAATATTACCATGTCTCGCAAATTCTATATCTGCAATCTAACCTTTAAAAAGAAAACATTTTTCTGTTGCAATGTGCCCCCAAAGAAAACAGGAAGTGTGTAAAAATAGAGGAACAACAGGCTGGTGAAGCACTCTACAGATGAATCAGTTCTGGCCTGCCGGCCACCTGAGCTGTACTTATGTGAAACAAAACAATACAGCATCTTTCAGTGGATCATACCTTGTTTAGCTAGTTAGAGACAATATCTGTAGCCGTTCCTGCCTGCATACAAATAGCCCCGTAACTCTTCCACTGCATGAATGTTTTGTTACAAACAAGCTGAACTAGACAAGAATGAAGAGCAGCTCCACTTCCATTATGGCTATCTAGCAGCCTTAAAGGCAGCCAAGTGCCATGTGAATCAGATTAGTATATTAGTAGACTAATTCTGCTCTCTGAAGCTGTGGGCCTTTCCCTTCTTTCGGTCTCGGTGCCATTTCTGTGGTAATCCCCACAGCCCCGGCAGTCTGAATGAGAAAGATGCATCAGATTGCAGTGATTAACCTTGTTTCACGCTAGAAAATGAGATGAAAGGTGTGGAGAAAGCTTGGAATTCTGATTAAATTTTGCAATTCTGTTTTTAGTGATCCAGAATGCTGGAAATGTGCTGGCTGCAGACTTGAAGAAGGAGACGGGAAATATTAGTGGGCTGCTACTGCTGCAGATTGAATATTCTTTTTTTTGCTGCAACGGTACAAGCTTGTTGGGACAAGGGCCCCATTGTTGTGCCTCTCAACACTTTTTGTGGGCCTCTTCCACCGAAACATGGCTGCAGATACAATTTAAACTTGCATGAGCGGTGACAAAACACAGTGGAGGCTAAAAAAGGGAAATTTACTCGGGTCTTAGTTGTTAAACGCTTCATTAGAAAGGAGAAAATTCAGCCGCTGCTCATTTTAAGTCAAAACAAAATGAGGATTTAAGTTAACTTGTAACTGCGATATTAAAGCCTTACAGAGAAGAGATACTTAAAGAGATCCTACCTCGATCTCCTGGGTTTCATCTCACAGCAGTAAGTCTTGTCCCACAACTGAATGAGGAGCTGTGTTTCCCCTCGCCTGTACAAATCTCCTTTCATCCCCTCACTAACGCTTGGCTTGTCAGGCACACACTAATCTCCACTAGCTCTCTCTCTCCGGTGCTCTCTGCTGAGGTACAATCAGCGAGTCAGAGCTGGCTACTATAATTGAGATACTTCTGCTTTTCATCTCTGAAATAGCTGCAGTGCAAAATGTTAGAAATGAAAGACTTTCCGTCACTTTGGTTACAACAGCCGATTATATTACAAAAGTCCTGAGGAGGCACAGACGGCTGAAACAGCGACGTGTCAGAGTCACAAACTGTTCGATAACGTCTCGAAATTTCTCAGGTGACGTAAACAAACAAGAGTTTTTCCTACAGAAATCCCATCGTTGCTCGGCTCGTCCTTCACGGCACAAACTTTCAGTTAATATTCCCTCGTTTTCTGGACACCACACAAGTAAAAAAAAAGAAAAAGAAAAAAGAAGCACGCCACCGGAGAGAACTGAGAGTCAGTACCTGTTTTCCTCAAAGCGACTGATCAGATCGGACACTTTGGAGGGTTTGTCCCTGGCTCGGGTCGTAGCCCCGTTCTTCCCTCCTCCCTCCTCCATGCTGGGTCTGAGTGATGGTTTCTGCATGTGACCCAGCGGGGACGGGGGTGCCGTCACTGGGCTCTGGAGGTGCACTGGCTTCGGAGGCACTAAAAGACAAGACAAGGGAGGGAAAGCAAATATCTTAAATTCTTCTGATAAAAGCCTTGATGGTTTTCACATGAGGAGGTAAGTCCCTGCAGCTTCGTCTCGGAGCTGAAGGGGGCGGCAGAAGCTCTCCAAAGTGACACCGCTGAGCTGTATCTAATCAACATAGAGTAACTGACGTGCTTTAGTTTTCCACATATCACAGGTTTTGCAATTAAATCTTCATGTTTGACTTAGAGAAGAAGAAACAATGGAGCCTTGTTTTCGTTCTTATCTATGTGCAATGATTAACTCGGCTTAAATAAAAGAAGTTAATTGATCTCATGGTTCTCTGATCCCAGAACAGCTTCCGTGAACACACAAATAAAGATCCGTGAAATCATGCTTATCTAACACGGTGTTTTCTCTAAAGATTTTCATAACATCCAGTTAGTTGTGACTTGCTAATATGCACCTTGAGGTTTAGACTGCAGCCGGGGCCTGCTGCCAGATCCTCTTCCATTGACCCCTCCCCTGCTCTTGTCAGCTGTCCCTCCGATCACCCGACTCAGACACGCCTGCACGGTGGGCGCGTTGCTGTGTTTGCACGCCGGGCTGCTGCCTAGAGCTGAAGGACACAGAAACAGAAGAGAGAAAGATCGGCTGTCAGGACAAAATCAATTGAACATTGAAAATCTCTAAATTCTTCCCGGACAAAGACGTCAGAGTGAAGATGCAGATGGTTCCAGATTAAACACGGTCAACATTATGGATGTGTTTTATTACTGTTTACATTTATGGATCCACTTTTGCCTTTTTTTTCATATTTAATATGAGGGCTTGTGTTGCATCTTTGGCCTTTTTTGCATTCTGGGGGCTTGAAGATAAAATAAACCATGTTTGCAACATTCGGCATAGAGAAGCACAGCTAATAGGAATATTTCATTAATGATACCTTCTGCTCTCCATTGGTCTGTTTCAGCTCTCGTGTGTGGAAGGTGCATGTTGGGTTAACTTGGGACTTTATATTTCCCATGAGTGAGCATAGTTTAATCTATCCATGTACAGTTGTCTGCCAAATGATTCATATCCTGCCATTAAATAAAAGACAAAATTCTTAATAGAAATTCAAATAACTGGAGACTGAAAAATGTAAAAATAAAGATACATTAGCTAAATTATAATTCAATAAAATAAGACATTGTTTTTTTCATCTAACCGAGTTGAAAAAATAATAAAAAATAATAAAAAACAAACAAAACGGTCCTGGACCAATGAGAGCACTTTGCTGATGAGCAGTGGGTCAGAACACCTGTGGACAGGTGTAGAAGTCTGATGGAG
>JAOXYM010000010.1:31498605-31523146 GCA_028567055.1 Leptatherina wallacei | reverse complement strand
GAAGGTTTGACATTTAAGAGGTAACAGTAATTGTTGCCTTAACAAGTGTTGCAGGGGTTCAAACGTGCGTGTGTGCCTTTGTGATCAGGTAAATGTTTTTAGTGTGCTAGCTTTTATATAAATATATATTATGGATGTGATTTTAATGTATTTTGTATGACAGGACTGGGATCTGACAGTCTGTGAGCTGAAGAGACTGGGCGCCACAGGTATGTGGTGTTTTTAAGGTTTTAGAGAATTAATTAAAAAATGTTTTGCTTCATAGTAATTTTTTTTTTTTTTCATGTACCGCTACCTGCTGTCTTGTTGTTCAGGTTTATTCTTTCTGTTTATTAAGTTAGTCCGCTCCCGGTTCGACTTGTCTGCAAGGTCACCTGTGGTGTGACAGCTGTAAGAGCCGACAAACTAATTAGTTTCTTTGTTTGTTTGTTTTCTTCGTTTTATCGGGGTCACTTCCCTTTTCAAGATTCACCGCCACCGCTCAGAGGAGTCTAGGCTTTACCTGCTGGTTTGCATGAAATCAGGTGTTTGTTTGCAGTGGTTTGCAGTGCAATGCAGCGACCTTTTCTGGAGCGTATTGTGTCCTGTGTACTTAAGCGGATTGTCCGCCAGACTGGTGTATTCAGGTTGGCAAAAGTACTTCTGAGCGGGACGGTGGTTGGAACAAACCGGGAGTATCTTGATGCATTACATAAATGGTAAAACTTTATTTTCTGCTCTTGTCTTATAATTTTTTACATTATACACTTAGTAACATTTGGTCATGTGCACAGTCCGGAAAAACAAACAAACTGCAATGCGTGATTAAAATGGCGAATCGGATCATTGGAGTGGATCAGGTATCAGCTGCTCAGCTGTAAAATGAGCTGATGTTAAAGAAACATTGATCACATCGTCAATGACCCAACTGGTGAGAAGTTACAGGTTACTGGCAGAAATCAGCAGAAGTCCTTCGTTCATACAACAGAACTATTCATACATGATGGACTTCCAGCACATGCATACTTTTTTGCAGATTTTTTTATTCTGTTTTATTTGTAATCATTGCTTTTAGCCATATTTTGCATTCTCTATTCTTTTCTATGGTTGGTTCTTTCTAAAACACGACACATTATGAGGCGTGCGATGACATCATGAATTTCCTCAGCCGGGAAAATAAAGTTTACCTTGACCTTAATATCATGGAGCACAACAGCACGCGTGTTCTAGCTCTGAAACCTTCAACACACATATTTTAATTCTTCATCCTCTTAAAAGTACCTTCATCCAGAGAGGTTGAGACACTTTATTTCATCAGAAAACGTTGTTTGGGAGTTGAAATTTTCCATATTTCTGTAAACTTTCTATATTTCCAGACCAGGATGACCTGAAATAACAATCATATTTTCCCACAAGCCCTGACAGTGGATAAGGGAAGGATGCTAGTTTCCTTTTGGAGCAGGATGATCCGAGGTTAGTTCATTGTGAACGGCACAATCACAGTTTGAAATCCATAAATCGGTAAGAAAGATTCTATTTTTATTAATGGAGATTGTAAATCATTGCAACCCACCCAGCTTTAACTAACAGGCCCATCTGAAGGCTATCAGAATAATCCACAAGGCTCATAAACTTTTACAAATCATAATTAGGGGTGCAGATCGATCGGCCCGATTTCCTTTCCTGTTTTGGTGATCAGTGATTGGCCGATTTTTATGTGAAATCAGCAGTTTTTATGCAGTACAAGAAAAAGAGCAAAGATTTGCAATTTGCAATTCATGCAAGGACAAAACAAGTCGTGGTGGAGCCGCAAACACAACGCTCAATACAACAAACCTCATTGGTCAACCTTTTCATTAATATTTGAGAACACCTCCTCATGTACGGCTAAAATTAGCCTGTATTGTCTCATGTGTATTGTTAATTGTTTTTTGATAAAATAAAATTGGAACATTGAAGCTGTATGTTGTCAGTAGAGCTGGGAGATTAATCGATAAAATTCAGTTCATGGCTATTTATTTTTATGAAAATCTGGATTTTTTTCCTCTTTTATATGCACCACAATCTCCTTGGACTTCCATCATTGATACGGATTCAGATGGAAAGGGATCGCGGATGCAGTGGTGTTGCACATCACTATGCAAGATATGAAGCCGTTTATACAGTAGACAAGTTATGACATTATTTACCTTCCTCGTTGTTCTTCCTTCATATAAATCAAGGCACATTAGCAAGCAAAAGCTTTAAGTTTAATATTTTTAATAAGTTTAATATGTGTTAAAAAAGAATAGGGAAAAAAAAATCAATTAAAATCGGAATCTGGATTTTGTTTGAAAAAATTCAGAGATTCGATTTTTAGGCCATATCGCCCAGCCCTAGCTGTCAGGTTAAAGGAAAAAAAAAATCGGTATCGGCCAAAATCAAAATCGGCAGGTCAGGCTTCCTAAAAGATCGGTGATCGGCTTGAAAACTGCAATCGGTGAATCCCTAATCACAATACAAGAGTGCATGTTTGGTGTAGCCAGAGAGGGGAACAGGACAGATCAATGAATAAAGTAACCAAGACAGCACATCTATCCCTGAGATGAGTTCCAGGCGCTGGACAGAAATGTCTTTCAGCATCTGGAAACATAAAGTCTGCAGAACACGAGAAAAACGATCATAACTAAATTTAATATACATTTTCTTAATAATGTGTGCTGATTTTCTAATGTATTCTAATTTTGTTTTGCAGTGTTTGCTAAACTGCACCTGAAGCTTTGCCTCGTCATATCCAGAGCTTCAACCGATGCAGATTTTGAAATGATGTGGTACAGCAAAACATTGGCACATAGAAAGTAAATCATCTTTAAGTTACTATGAACTGAACAGCACAAGAGAACCACTATGGAGGGGAGTAACAGTCTGAAGCGGACAGTGAGAGGGTTCAGCTCAGGATGAATGACCATCAGTGCACCAAAACAATGCCAGCAGCAGCAGGCAAGCAGGCCACACTGACTCTGATTCATACAGTCCCACTGCTTCTGTCTGAGCAGACAAAAAACAAGCAGCTCCATTGTTGGGGGCTGGTACACAGCCGTCTTCACAGAAATGCCAAAGTTACATGGATTCAACACCAAACACATCTTAGTGTGCATGTAAACGACTGTGCACAGGGAGCAAGGACACTGCAATCATATTTAGAGACAACTGATTACTTACTGCAAACTTCACGATACACATGAGCGAGAACAAGATACTTGAAGTTAAAGATAACTTCCCAAGGGGAAAAAAGTTTATTAATATTACACATTTACACCACCCAGCTCTGATATGTTGGCACGATTAAAGATGAGCTGACAAGATAACTACTTTGTTTTCACTCAAATGCAACCCCCATAACAACCTTACATGCATAAAGGTTCAATTCCTAACCAATTGTCTGGACAGATGGGACAGAAATAGCCATGCATCATAAGAAAATATTGTCTTTGGCATAAAATATGGCCCTAACGACCAATTTCATATATTTCCAGGGAATTTTCTAAAGCTGACCCCAGCGTTTGGAGGTAAGTCGCAATATTACGGATCATTAAAAGCAGAAAACAGACAAAGTCAGTGGTCCAAGAAAAGCTGGATCAGCCAGGCATGATAAAAATGCTTATTAAGAGTATTGAACTAAGTTAAATGGTAAAAAAAAATATCTCAACCTCAATAGTGGCTGTTATTAGTACAATTCTGTACTAATAACTTAAGAAAAATATACAGTTTATGTACAGGCTAGTTTACAGAAATAACAGTTTAAACCGAATAATAATGATGAAAACTGCAGATTAACTCTTTGAGAAATAAAAAGCACGTTTTAAAAATCTGCAGTGACAGAATAAAATCCAACCAGAACTTCAAAGAAGCCTCAGCCTCTGATTTAGGAACGCATTCCTCTTTGCCAAACAGCATAAAAATGCAGGTGTGTATGAAACTTAGAGCAAACAGCGTAGACTACTGGGAACAAATGCACAATACAGGATTCTGCTTCATAATAATAAATACAACCTTTATGAATCAGATTCCGGTATTTCTAACGCAGCATGACTTAGTGGCAGATCGTATTTCTGGGTTTATGTAGAATTTACTTCACATCCTGACTCACTGTTTTATCATCTGCAGGACTATGACTGGAGCAGACTGCTGCTTAGATTCAGACACCATCAAGGCGTTTTAGCCTGATCTGAACAGCTACACCATCAACAAGAGTGCAAAGTTCACATTGAACTGCATGTGCAGTAAATACCCTCTGCTGCATGTTTATACAAGTTGCAAGATTAGATGAAATGGTGCAAGCTCTTCCTGTCTCAGTGGGTCATGCCCAGACAGAGCATATGTATTTGGATCCTTGTTTTGTGAAGTTAAATGTGCAAAGATCCATCCAGAGATTTGCTGAATCTGAGACAGAAGTACAAAATGAAAAACAGGGAACAGCTCGTTTCATGTTCTTTGTGAGTACATTCAAGGCAGTCAAAGTTCCAGGATTCCTAAGGAAGTGTAGTTATATAAAAAATTTGATTTAAAAAAGAAAAAAAAAAGTACCCTCCAGCCTTCAGATGGTTTACACAACAGGTTTGGACTTGCCTTTGAAACTCCTCATACCTGTAAAATCTTCTGCGCAAGCAAGGGCTGTAGGTGCATGTACTACACTCAGGCTATTCCATGTTTTCCCAATCAGATTTACAGCAACACGTGATGGCTAACAGGACAGCCGTCCGATCATTAAAAATGAGTCACAGCAGCACATACAACTGCGCATGGAAGTTTACTTTGTACTTTTCTGAGGACTCATAAATGTCCAGCAGGTAAATAAATGAGCAAACTCAGTTTACATTAAAGAATTGGAATAAAAGAAGAGGGTAAAGGAATTGACTAATGAAACCTACCTGCTGCTTCTCGCTCCGCAGTATTCAGACTTAGCTGTTTCCTACGAAAAGCGACCCTGTTAAAGCCGTCCATTGTTCTCCTAGACACCGACCGCTCGAACATAACCTATACTTATAAGAAAGACATTCAGAAGTAACTGAAAAGTTGGAGAAATGCGCTCCTCCTTTCCGCAAAGATCCCAAAGCCAAGTCCAGCTGCGCAGCGGCAGTCCATATGCGCCTCTGGAAACTGTCCCGAGCAAAAACACCAAACCAGCGAAGACGCACCGATTGCGTCAAAAGTTCTTTACATTACGCATGTGAGTTGTCCGGATATCTGTCTCCCACTAAAATCACCTTGATGGGGGGGTGTTTCTCCGTGCTCCGCCCGCCTGTCTCCTCAGTGTGGGTGGTGTAGAGCAGACCTCCGCTGAAAGGTGATCCCCACACGTGCGCGCGCAAAGGAAAACACGAGAAACACTCGATCTAAATTCATATCTGCTATCTTTGTAATAGCTGTTTTTCCTTCCTTTTTCTTTTTTCCTTTTTTATTTACTTAAATTAAAAAGATACCGCCTCAATGTGACAGCACACTTGTCGTATTTAGGGGCATATTTAAAAGAAAGGAATATTGGATTGTTTAAAAACAAACAAACAAACATAAAATAAATAAATAAATAAATAAACAAGCTCCATTTAGTACCCAAGTGGACCAAGAGAAAAGAGCCATGCCATGACTTGGAAAAAAGAGTCAAATACACAAAAACCAAGATGACGTCCTATTAGATGCTTTTTATTTCTTTGTTGGAAGCCTGGCTTGTCTCGTGCACCGTTTGTGCCTCGCGCCTTAAATAAATATTTACTGTTGTCCAATTTTTTGAGCAGCTCTGTCTCAGTTGTTGATGAAACAGAAAAAACAGACACAAAGGAGAATTTTTTTTATTTGTTCGTGAAACCAATTTAACACAGTTTTGATTGGAAACGAGTAAAACCCACTGTAATTTACTCCTTTTTATTATTATTATTATTATTGTTATTATTCAGTCGTTGCAGTCTCTCTTCCATCCACAGCTATGTTGTGCAAACAAACCAAGAAAGTTAATGAGCCTGAATAGATTTAGAGGCTGCTTTTGGACCACAAATGTTTTCATCACTCTGTAGTTGCAAAAGTAATGATCTACACTCTTAAAGACAAATCCAACAAGTGCGCACACACACACACACAGAAAAGGAAGTCAATTCACTATTGTCACAGAAATGCTGTCATGACAACACTAAAACTGGCTTTGTGATTTAAGGTTTCATATCCATGTGGCTAAAGTATCAGTGCACTGAGGAGAAATTTACCATCAGAAATGTTTAAGAGAGGCATGAGGAGATGGGACTTGAATGATGCAACAAATGTCACAACTCACATCCATCTCAGTGTTTCTAAAAGAAACAAAAGCTCACTGTTTTCACAGGAAACTGACAGTACTGTTAAAACTGTGGCCCTCTTTTATCTACAAAGTTTGGGGCACACCTGCTGTTTTTATCTTTCTTGACAGCTCAGCTGGTTAGTTCATAAAGACAGAAATGGCTAAAAGATCGGTATAATTTTCATCCAGATCATCTATGACCGGTGCTACTGTATTGCTCGAACGTATGGTGCATAATTGTGCTTGTACAATACTACATTCTGTTTGGAGGAAGCACATGGAAACAACGTAAGACGATGTTGTGACTACAAATAAATGTTAGCTTGAATTACATGTCATAAGGGAAATTAATTGTGATAAAGATGTTTTTGTTTCTGGGGAATTTGCTCAGTACAGTGACAGAAAGTTAACATTTTGCGGGAAATTTGATTGATGTGGAAGCAACAGTAACTCAAGAACAGAGCACACCTATGGGGAATCTTCTGTATTATAAATGCTGTTAAAAAAAAGGAGGTCAGGTTACTCTGTGGTCACTTAAACTTGTGCAATTCAAAAGGCAAAACAGAAAAAATAAAACCTAGGCCAACAGCTGTAGTCCTGATCTCAAACACACAATCTCTCTCGTGTCCCAATCTTTGAGATCTGAGCTATATAAACAGACACAAACGCATCAGTCTGTAAAAATAAATTAAATTAACAGAAAAGTGGTATAAAAGTCTTTATGCACAGAAAAATTCAGAGTAAAAAAAGAATACCAAGAAAGACTAATGAAAGAAAGTTGATAAAAGCCACCAATCACCACCACAAAAAAAGTAAAAAAATATAGAAAAGAAATGTAATAAATGTTTACCTTGATTAGTTTGTTGCTAAACTCAATGTGTCTAACACTCCTATGTAAAAATGGCATAAATGGTACATTTTGGGGATTTTTATACTGAGAAAAATCTATTGTTTTTAATGCTGTATAGGATGGTAAAGCAAGTCTTAAAAAGAATACAAATAAAGAGTTTCTGCTTTTGTTTCCTTTTTGGAGACATAAAGCAAATTCAGCCAAATGTGCTAAACTGTGATCATTCAAGTCTTCACCACGGCAGGAAAACAAGTCTTGGTTTCCGTCTTGCAGAATGACAAAAAAAGAGAAAAAACACAAAGACATACAAGTGATGATAAATCTCATAAATAAATAATTAATACAGTACATAAATTATTAATAAATAACAGTTTGAATTAGGGGGGAAGATTCCAGCGCGCTGGCTCTGGAATTTCCGCCTCAGTTCGGTCCTCTGTTTTCTGTTTCCAAGACAGGAAGACATCATTTCCAGAGAAGGGGAGAGCGTCCTGCTCCTCTTCTACGACCCAGGTAACCAGGAGGCCTGCCAGAGCCGGGCCATGGGGGGGGCTTGGGGAGGTGACAGACTCCAGTGAGTACTGGGTTGGACTGCTGGGTTGAGGGGAGAGGAAACCCCCATCTGGGGTGTCTCTGCCTCTGCATGACTCCTACCAGACCGGGGCTGGAGGTCTGGGCCGGAGCTGTGAGTTTAGGTGCCGGGAGGGTGGGGTTGGTGGGCCAAGCAGTTACGTGGGTCGCAGGGGGAGAGAAGACTGCGGCTGCTGGACAAGACTGCTTGGTGTTCCTGGAGGTCGACCGCAAATTTAACACTGTAAAAAAAGGCAGGAATATGAGAGGAGAGAATGAATGAAAGGCTGTATGAATGACGGGTGATTTATTGGCTAAAGAAGACAAACTTCAGCTGGAAGAATAAAGTGAAACTATGAAAACAAAAATGAAACAAGTGACAGAGCAAAAAAAAAGAAAGAAAAAAAGATCTAATTTGACGTTTGTTTGTTCCTGCAGCACATCGATAACCACCAGCTGCGAGGTTGTTGAGCCCTACACAAGGCTTGAAACAGGAAAAATCTGGCCTGCTTCTATATTATTATAAATGAGTGGAGACTTCTGGCTGGAGCAAACTAAAAATAAGTGACTAAACCTAAACTATGAACAACTGAGCTTTTGAGGTGCTGGTTTGTTGGTTTTGCTGCATTCGGCTGTGGCCATGCAAGCCGGCTGCTCCAAAATTCCAGTCTTTATGCTAAGCTATAGCTAAGCTAACAGGCTAATGACAGCATAATGGGTCATGAGTCTGGAGCTAATCCTTTGATCCAATTTCAAGAAACCAGCAGGAAAAAATGTACTTTTCAAGACAAAAAAAAAACGTTCCTTTTAACCCAGGTCAAAGACAAGGGAAAGGCTTCTTATTACATAAGGATACAATATCTGGTGATAACATGCACAGATTGAAACAGTGTCGGAAATAAAGCCAAGCAGCACAGCGACAGCCATATGAAGCATCAGATTGGTCAGCAGTTGCCTTGGATGAATGTCTCAGTTTACAACATAAAGAAGGACATCTTCTTTATTGGCTCAGCTCTCCACTGGTTTATGGCTGCACTGCCGAAGCAACAGCCCTTCCAGTGATCCTTGTTTCTTGGCAAGCATAAGTCTAGTTACTGATGCACATTATAGATATTGGTACAGTGTTCCATGTGAAAATTGGGCACCTGCAGGGTCAAAATTTCTGATGCTGTAAATAGCTAACCAAGTCAAAAATAGCTGGATCGGATGAACACATACAATAAGTATCAGTTCTGCCCATTGTTTGGCTCATTCCTCTTAACAAAAAGATTTCTGGGTGTCCGATGATCTTTAGTGATTTAAATGCATACCTCCGCTGAAGTCTGACCAAAGATTTTCAATGACTTTAAGGTCAAAGTAGGCGATGGCTACAGCAAAACCTTCAGCTTGTGCCTATAAGGTGTGTTTAAAGGTCACCATCCTGCTGTAAAAGCCACCGTCTCTTCATCTTCAGCTGCTTTATGGATTCTCTACAAATTGTCTGCAGATTTTTCTGGTATTTAGCTGAATCCATATTCCTCTCCATCGGTGAAATCGCCTCCGACTGCAGCATAAGCCCAAAACATGATCGATGCAGCCATGTGACCAACAATTTTAGAGTTGGACATTCCAAAAAGGTAAAGTTTATGGAATCTTATAAAGATTTGACTTGAACACCACCTGGTTTAATGTTTAACTTCATGTCTGTGAGCAAATCATGGGCTGAAGCCTTTTGGAGACTGATTTGTGTTCGACTCATTTGACTATTTACAGTAATAGAAATTTGGAGTCGGGTTACCCAACTTGTGCTTTGTTCACATGCCTGTTGTGAAAGAGGTCACAGAAGCCAATTATATCACCAGCTTTACTCATTGTAAATGTGTGAAATTGTCAAAGAATTGTCTCTTTTTTTCATGTAGACAAACAATTCCTTTCTTTCACGTGGATTCAGAGTAATGCATTTCCTGCAACAGCTGTTATTTTATCCTTAGATGAAGCAAGACTAGAAGAAATGTTAGACATTGCAAAGGAGTGTATTTGAAGACAAATTGGGATATTTTTCTGTTGTTTTAGGGCCCAAACCTAACAAAAAGGAAATAAAAGTTACGAGTAAAATTGAAATAATTTGTCATCCTCTTAAAAAAAAAAGAGACTGTTCTTTCTGGTGGGTTTTTAATTTTGTGTCCAATTAAGTGAAAAATGTATAGATAAGAATATAAATGTGACCTTTTCACAAATTGCTGTGAGACTGATGGTTTTGTACATCTTAAGTTAACCTGACTTCCTTATTATTCTATGTCTGATAAAGTCTAAGTTAATAAACAGAAACTAAAGCTGCCATGCAAAACTATGCATGCAAAGTGAAAACAGTATCTTCACTCCTTTACCCAGAGAGGTGATAATAATTCCTACAATAGAACACAATGCAACGTGTAAGTCATTTATTACTACATCACGTGATTGTGAATTCTGAAAATGTGCAGGAAAAATGATCTCAATAGAGGAGTGCTAGACTAAGAAATGTGGAAAAGTAGCTGCATACGTACTACCAGGCTCTAGAGCATGTTACCTGCGGGCTAGGGAGGCTCTCCCTCGCCTTAGTTGTGGGGAGAGTGACGGTACTGAGGCAGCAGGCTGCTGACAATCTACAAGAAACTGATAAATTAGACAAATATACAGTCTGGTGACACTCGAGGTTAGACAAGACAGAGAAAACAGGGTGGACGAGACAGGGGGGAAGACCTCGTCAAAGACAAAGAAACTGAAAGCTGCAGTTATGTTTCTTAATACGGATGCACAGGACTGATCCTGGTCCATTTATTTCCATGACAGTGCTTGTGCATGATGAACAACAACATGAACTGGTCTCATCTGACCACGCTCAAAGGAACAGTCTCTGCACAGCTAAACAATCATCACTGTAGACAGAAAACAAACAGACACGCACACATTTACACATAAACACTCAGTAATCTGGCAATACGCTGATTTGCATAAAAGAAAATTGAGAGATGAAAGGAAATTGAGAAAGAATCTTAAAAAAAATCCGGCCCTGCTGTACAACAGACTGTGTTTGTGAAAAACAGACTGTTGTCGGTATAATTTAGACTACACAAATAGAAAGAAAATATCTAACATTTGAGAGGAACTGTGTAAGAAACTAAAATCTAATCAAACAGTGCCATCTAGTGGTTATAATTGGAAACTGCAAAATATCGTTGCATTGTAACTTTTACAGCACAAAGATCAGCACACACAGTTCCCTAGTGTAACAGTAGATTGTTTATTACTGGCAGGATTAGATAATAAGAAGGAAGTCTGAAATGTGACAAGGGAAGGAATGCATTACGAACAATAAAATACATCAACCTAAGCTGTAACTCACATAATCTTCCACAGAGAGGTGCTGTGAGTCATTAAAACTGAAGCACAGACTGTATCTGCATTGTTTTGGAGATGTGGCCAGGCAACCCCTGCTATCAGGAGGAGAACCACTGAAACTCAAGGAGGTGTTCAAGGTGTAGGTGGTGCAAACATGGGTTTAGAAACCTGCAAAGGTATCTCTGTGACTTACTTTTGGGGGGCTGCTTTTTATCTTGGGCACTTTAGCACCACGGCCGCGGTGAGTCTGCTCATGGTCGAACTCCAGATCCTCCAGCCGTTGGGTCAAGGCCAGTTTTTGTTGGATAGCCATTCGGAGGAGGGAGTTCAGTGTCTTCTTCTCATCCTCTGCAGCCGCAAGCTGCCTCTGCATCTCATCCAGCTGAGAAACGTACTCATCACATCTGCACAGAGACAAACAGTTTAGCAAGGTAACTGTTCAGGAACAAGGAAGGTCTTTTGTACTAAATGAAGTACATTTTCTTCTGTGCGGTTTTAGTTTTGCAGTTTTTCTCTCACCTTGTGGCAAACATAGCCCTCAGCGAGGAGAAGGTAGCTGCGTCTTCTTTCAGCGCCTTCAGCTCGTTCCTCAGCTTCATCATGGTCTCTGTCACCATTGCCTTTTCATTCTCATACTTGCTCTTCAGGTTTGCCAAGGCATTTTCTGCTGTCTACAAAATAAAATGGTGAATTGACCAGTTTTAATGTGTTTGGGGAAGCAATATTTGATGGCTTTTTGTTAAAAAAAATGCAATTATAATTTTTTTCACCTGTTTATTGGCCTTAAGCACCAGCCTGAGCGTTGCTATCTGCTCTCTCTTGGTACTAAGCAGGGATTTCAGCTTGAGTATCTCCTCCATACAGGACTCCTTGTCCTTATCAAGCATCGGGGCCAGCTCCCTGGCTGCAGCTCTCTGCCTTGACAGCTGCAGTGAACGATCAACAGCCCTCTGGAGGTGTTTGATCTGGTCTCTAATTATGGCATTTAGGTTATAAATATTCATCGGCTCCTTCCGCAGGTCCCCACCTGCATCTGAGGGCCCGGGAGATGGACAAGGGGAGATGCTGATGACGGGGGATCCAGTGTGGTTGCGGTTGGGGCTGCCATTGCAGGATGGAGAGTCAGCTGAGTTGGATGTTGTCTCGTTATGGTGGATTTCTTTGGATGGAGAGTCCATGGGACTGCGTGGGGAATCGGATGAGCAGGCTGCAGATGCTGCAGCGAGGCGTCGCGCCAGGCGAGGTGACAGCAAAGCCCGAGGATCGTCCGAGCCTTTGAGGCTGCCGTTGCGTGTGATGCGGCTCTGGCGATAGTAGTCCAGCATTACGCGGTTGGGTGTCTCATTGTTGCAGAGACAGACATGGTGGTAGAGCTGTGCCAGTTCCTCGCTGAACGTTACCAGCTCATCCTGCGCTGCATTCAGCATGCCCTGGCTCTCTGTCGCAGTGCTCGAGGCTGCTCGGAGCTCTGCCTCCAGGCTCGCCACCCTGTCCCGGCTGTCCCGGCAGCTCCGCTCCAGATGGGAAACCTGATTAGGAGAAATTATTCCGTTTAATTTAGCTGCATACGTCTACTGGGGAAACAATGCAAACAGAAAGCTTCATGCAGGAATACATACCTGCACACTCAGTGCCTGGACCCTGTCGTCATTGTGGATGTCTCCCTGTCCCTCTACTGCCTGGTTGAAATTCTCCTTTAAGGCCTTGAGCTCTGCTTTCAGGTCTATAACCTCTGTCACGGCCACCTTGTACTTGCACTCCAGAATCTCAAACCCGTGTATATCAGGATCATGGTGGCTGTTGGCCGATGGCGATAAGGAACCACCGTCGGGTTTCTCGTTCTCTTGAGGACCATCAAGCTCTTTGTCTCCGTTGACGTGTTTCATGGCATTAACCCTCTCAGTGAGGCGATGGACGCGCTCATTCTGCTCAGTCAGAGCACCCTGTGTGTGTTGTAACCGGGTCTCCGATTCCTGCAGGTTCATAAGCAGCCCTGCCTTCTCACGTTCCACCTGCAGGATCGAAACACACACAAAAAAGTGATTTTCTGTTTGTTTCATCTTATTGTGTGTGTGTGTGTGTTTATACAGTGCCAAGTTAAGCCGTGTAATCAGATCAAGACATTTGACTTCCAACTTCTGAGAACCAACCACAAGAATTCTGATAACAGCTACAGATAGTCAGTTGTGGTAATGTATCACTATGACCTGCGAGAACACCAGAACATTAAAAGGCTAATAAAGATAAAGAAAATGACTACATGATACGGACTCAGGGTGTGCTGACCTGTTTTCTGACTAAACAAATAGTTTGTAATGATGTGTTTCAGCTAGAATTTTCTCAGAAAAGATATGAAGTTGTGTTTCACTGATTTCTGATCAGAAACTGTACAGACCCAAAAAAACAAACATTTCAACTCATGCAACAGTAATTCTAAAATAATTTTTAGGATCATTTGTGACATAAAGCATCGCCCAACACAGATATATTTAAAACTATTTACTGATCAGCAGCTATAAGACTGATGCTTGTGTTGACATCCTCCTCAGATTCCGCAACTTAAAAGAGAAAATTGATCAGTGAGTAATTGTGTTAAGTAAGGCACACTGCTAACACGGCAAGCACTAATTGAATTATCTATCTCCCAGTGGAGCTCAGTGAAGGGAGAAAAAGTACAGTAATAAGTTTATGTGATTTCAGCATGAGTCTGATCTGTGTGATGGGATCATATGTGATGGAGGTACTGCTTGTACATCAGCATGCTGCATCTACTTCCCAGATACAAACACTTCTCTTATATCTAAGCTGGCTTGTTTTTCTTTGCAAACTGACCTTCAGGCTCTGACGGGATTTCAGTGCTATCGTAATCTTGTTTGGAAATCTTTTAATCACTAAAGCCTAAGATGTTTCGTGTTTCTTCTGTTACTGAAATGGCATCATTTTTTTAATTTTCTTGTGGAAAATCTGTTCAAAGTACCGCTCTCAGATTCCATCAGCCTTTACACTAAGGACTGAGATATAATGTGGGAGAGTGGATCAATACGACCGTCTTCTGATCTGCTGTGTAGCTATTTCATCCCACTCTGCAGCACACTTTCATCTGTAGCAGCTGCTTTAAACACTGTGGCATTCATGTGCCGTCCTTGAAAAGGTGCATTAAAGAAAAGACTGTTAAAGAAGCTATTTGATATATTAATTAACTCCGGGACTGACGGATCCCGTTATGAGGTGCTTTGTTTGCAACCCACCTGCAGCAGCTGCTGTTTGAGCTTCTGTATCTCTGACAGGTTAAGCTCACTGAACAGGTCCGGCACGAGGCCCTCTCCTTTCCGACTCGCCCGGTACTCCCCGTTCATCTTAGTTAGCCCTGCGTTGGTGTGGATGTGGCCATTGCAACGGTTGCTGTCCTCAATGTTACCATTTGCAGCAGGGTTGGTGCTGCCGTTAGTGCCGTTTGTCCCGTTGGTCTCCTCGGGGAACTTGAGGCCCTCGACTCCGGTGACGGTGACTGCTCCGTAGACGCTGTCAGTCAGGCTGATGTGGTGGGCTAGTTCCTTCCTCAGATTGTTCTTCTGCTCACGCTCACTCTTGAGAGCATCCAGAGCTTCTTCTAACTGACCCTCAGAGATTTCCTTTAAGCGCAATGCATCTTCCAGCTGGCTGTTAAGCAGGACAGTCTCCTCTTCCAGCACCTTGATTTCATGTTTCAGTCCCTCATACTCCACCTGAAGGGAGGAAGGAAGAGAAAAAAAACCCAACACTTTACAGAAATAATGATTTTATATTGGTATCTTGCTATACTTAGTTTCCATTCAGGTATTAAATATTCTGACTAATACAATCAGTGTATAACCTCAGGTATATGGAACAGGAAACACTGTCTCTCTCTGTGGAAAATAAATGCATGATGATCAAATTAATGAGAGCGATGCCAGTGCATCCTGGAACCACGAGTAAAGGAGGCCACATTTAGAAGTGTGACTCATTTTCCACAAGTATGACAAATGTTGGTGTCTCATATTTACAAGCGATGACAAATCTTTACAAGGCAGAACCGGCTTGTAAGAGTTAAAGTCAGACTTGCATTTAATGAACTGAAACCTTACACCACAATGACGTCCCAACTCAGAAGCTACGAAGGTCCAAACTGTTGACAGTGGTAGTACCACTAACCTGGCTCTGCTTGAGTGTGGACACCAGTTTCTGCAGCGTGATGTTCTCCTCCTCCAACTCTGTGTAGTCTTGAAGCAGCCTGGTTTCTCTGAACTTGTACTCCTTGATCTCCTCCCTCATCCTGGTGCGCTGTAGCTCCAGCATCTCATTACTCTGGAGCAGGGACGGCAACAGACCAGCAGGGGGAGAAACAGGGATGAAAAAGGAGAGAAAAAGAGGAAAGAGAACACAGAAGAACAGAGTGGTAAATTCACATACAAGACGATATCTGACACTGTCCTTTTAGCTGATGACAGGATGGCATACACAGGCTTATCATGCTGATCCATGTAAGGCACAGTGACACGACTTTGCATCCTGACGAAGCACTTACTCCTGTACTTGTATTCAGCACACACCATTGATCTCTGATAGGATGAAGATGAGTTTATAAAATTATTTAAATATCTTAAACGGAATGATTCAGCATCTTTAGGTGCACAGAAACATCATTAACCCTCTCTGCAGAGATCCTATGTGCATATCCTTCACCACATAAATAGTCGATAGGAGAAAAGTACAGACAACTAAGGTCATAGATCTATGTACAGCAGGAGTTACTTGGCAGAGCTGGAAATGTGTGGAGACCTCAGCTAAATTATTTTGAAATGCTAAGTTTGCTTCCAGATTTTCTTCAATCATTTAAAAATAATTCCTGTGTTTCTTTTATTGTAGTTTACCTGTTGATGATGGAGATATTAGAAAAGTAATTTTAAACATTTGCATTTTTTAGTCTGTCAACTGCAATGACTTAAATATGAGTAATTAAAAAAATAATTAACAAAAAAACAAAACAAAACAGGATGGGAATGATGCTCCTATTTCTAACACAGAGATCTGGATAGATGTGTACGCAGCTACGAGGGTAGAGGGCTTATTTGAAGTAGAGAGAACAAAATAATGAAACATTTACAATGCATGTGCGCATGTGTGTGCTATTCTTGCTGCAGAGCAGCCTGCAGCCCTCCTGCAGCTCTCTGTACATACCGTATGGCAGAAATGCTGACCCAGAGACAGAGTTGGGAGAGGGTGGGAACACACACTGGGAGGGAGAAACTTACAAAGCTGAGACACATATCAAGCCCCCAGAAATCCGACGTGAACTGAAACTGAGGAACAATATGACACGCCAAATCTTCAACGGCTGTCAGCATCCACTAGGATCTGGAAGTTAATGGAGCAAACTGCAGTGTCCATGAAGGCACAGCAGGGTGTTTTGTCACGGTGCGGGGGTGGGGGTGGGGGGGGGGCAGGGGAGACATACGTTGGATGTAAAAGGTTTGATGAAAATAACTGAGGAGAGTAAACTTAACGAGTTATAGGTGAAGCAAATTAGCAAATGAAACCGGGTGTGTAGAGAACAGGAAGTAAAACATAATGTGCTACACAAAGGGATGAACTACAAAATAAAACAGGAAACCAGGACAGCAACCACCACAATTAAGCCAACAGAAACCCAAACCCACAGATCATGACACATTTGGCAAATTATGACAAGAATGTTTCGAACTGTTGAGCCTCTCACCGGCTGGCCTCCTCAGTTCCCAAAGGCTAAAACAAATGCATTATTTTGAAAATATTTAACCGACACCCTATTTGCATTGAACATATATTTATAAGGTGAGCTTTGACATTTGATTTGTTGTATTTTTACGTTTTAGTGTTTAGATTAAACGAGCTCTCTGAAAACTGCAGTTCAGCTACTTTGGAAATATCATAACCCTCTTTTGCCACGCCATGTTGATGATCATAGGTTCATGACAATGAAGGAAACTCCACTGAACAATGTATGATTTGCACTGGATTACAGGCCAGTTATCAGTCAGTGAGAGTCTATAGAAGAATATCCTATCATGGGTTACAGCAGCTGGGGTCAGGGACAGTGCGGCACATGACAATAGCACGGCAGAGCTGGCTGACCGAACCTCTGGCCTGACGTTCACAACACTGTGTGACTCTGACAGATCAGTGATCCAACAGCACGCCCCCTGCTTTCCTGGATCCATTCATCATTGCCATCACTGCTAAAACATGCTATACTGGGAATATACTGTATTCTTAATATCCAGTGCTGCTTTGAAATGTTTTCTTTTTCTTGTTGCCTTCCTTAGACATTCAAATATAAAGTGTTCTAGAGCATCAACAAGACAAAACTGTTTTTATATTACGTCATCCTCATTGTATGAGCAGCAACCAACCTCAGAGTGGAACTCTAATCTAAATATATTTTGTTGACAGTTTTCATACTACCTCTCTACTGAAGATTTTTTACCAGATAAACTTTTCCCATATGTTCTTGAATGCTGTGTATTTGTGTGTTTTTCATTAGACGTGCCAAATGAAGCCCCCTGTGCAGCTACAGCACCAGCTGATCAAGATAAAAGAGTCACTTCCCTCATTAATGGGCATCACATGTGAAAATTATTTCCAGGAGAAGCAGAAGGTTCCTCATAAACATGTAATCAAAGAGCCATAAGGTTGAAGCAGGTGACAGTTGTGCATCAGTGCATTGACTACCAGCTAATTAGCTTCTTAATTATGAAATTGATTTTGTTCAGGGTGCTCCAACATGGGGAAGTTTTGGTTTTATGGGTCTGTTGTGAACTCACCACTCTGCATGCATCAATCAGACTAAAGCAGAATATTTATTCATGCACACACTCCCTGATCAATTTAGTGAATGAGAGTGTGTGTCCTGTGGTAGCTGTGCGATGAGAGGACCTGGCTCACTCTGTCTCTGCACATGTGCCGAGCTCAGGGCATTTCACTTATTCCACAGCTTAGCACCGGATTTGCCCCCCACAATGGGGTCGTGGCCGTGGTGTCTGACCCCACATTGAACTCCCGTGCTGCCTGACACGGTGGCTACAGACATGCACATTTGTTTAAATATGCATTTGCAAATGAACACATGCACGTCGTTTATTTTTTTTATTTATTTATTTATTTTTTCTCTATGAGGTTTGACCTCTCTGTCGGTCCCAGTGACTTCTTGGCCTTTATCAAATGCAGATGTAATGAAGGTTTTTATAGGCAGGTGTAAAACTTTTCTCCTTTCAATTGAAAATAAAACAATATCAATTACTTTTACAGTTTTTATACCTTAAAACAAGACTCTAAACCAAAGTAGTTCAACAAGAGACTAAGTTGATGAAATGCAGAATGCATGCAGGACAGGTTGTTGCACTGTTTGCTAATACACCCAATGTATCTGATTCTTTAGCTTTCCTTGTCTAATAAGCCCACTTTCCAGTCTGTGTGTTGACAAGCTCACCTCTCGTAGCTCCTGCAAAAGTGCATTGAGCCTCTCATTCTCTGCTTGAGCGTTGGATGCCACAGAACGGCTCAGCGTCACCTCCGTCTGCAGCTCCAGCAGGCGACCCATGTAGTAGGCCTCCTTGGAGGCTGACTCCTGCAGCAGCGTCTCTTCATTGGTCTCCCCGTCCTCCGCTACCTTGCGCTGGTTGGTGTAGGCTTGGCCGAATGCCTGGGGAGGTTTACAACAGATGGAGTGATGGTCAGAAGGAGGGGGGATCACTGCAAGGGTTAAATTAAAATTAAAGTGACACTGATCCAAATCCTGTCATTTAGCATCAACACCCTAATCCATGTGCGGGATTTGCAGCTACTGTCATGAAAATCGAACACATCTACCTATTCATGCTCCTGCGATACTTTTGACCACTGATGCCACAAACTGCTCACTTGCAGGGGTTGTCCGTCCTTTGCATCGCTGTCTGTCTATGTGGGGGTGATGTTTCACTGATCAATAGACACAGTGTTCCCATTTTCCTGACACAGGTTTTCACAGCACTTAGAGCTGACTTGTCATGATGAAGGCGCTGAGGCTTGATTGAGGAAATCAAAGCAGGCATCAACAGAATCAACAAGCCAATCATAGTGAGGCTAATCATCCAGCTGGTGTGGGACCAAATGCACAAATTCAGTATCATCCTGAAGAGGTTTCCTGAACGTAGACAGAATTTTGTGGGTGGAAACTGCACACTCCATGACATCCACACAGCGGCTGCTTTAGGGGTTCAATAAATACTATGAACCATTCTTCAATTTCTCGGCACAACAGCAGGAAAGAAGGGAATGGTGCTTGCAGTGGCTTCTGTGGAAGACAATGGATCAATACAGGATTGTCTAGGAAAATATGTCATGACGTGACTGTAACACAGTATGCAAAAGCACTACAGTCTCCAAGATGCGACTCCTGCTACTTGAGAAATCCCAACTCACAGTAAAAACATCTTCTTCTTGGTTATGAATCATTTATCAGGTGCACATATTCATTATTTCGCAACAGACACGAGGCCGGTAAGCAGCTGTGTGGCCTCCCGGTCCTACCACATAAGTCACTCAACTTTCTTCTGATTCATGAGTTAAAGAAGCAGTGAAGAATTTATTGAATCTTTAAGTACTTTCCCAGACCAGAGCTTGTTTTCTGGACCACCACCACTGAAAGAGTAGTTGTGTGAGATGAGCTGATTTATTATTTTGGAGAGGTCTGAATGCCATCCAATTAAATTTATTGGCCACCTGCCACTGTCACATTCGACCAGCAGGATTACTCATCATCAGGTAACCAGCAGATTAATGACAAAAGATCCCGTCAACACTACAACATCGTGTCCTCAGTTATCAATTAGTTAAATCAATTAATTCTTCATTCTGTCCATACAGACTCATACACCATCGGCATGCCATTAATCAAAGAACAAGCAGGAATAATTCACCTTGATGTCCTTAAAGGACATTCAGCCTCAAAACTTCTTGTTATGCCTTTGAATTTCAAATGCACATGAATAAGTGGAAACAATAATCAGTCCTGTAGTATGCTTGTAAATACTCAGAACATTAAGCCATTCAAGGACAAAAACGGCCCTTAAGGACTTGTTTTGTAATAACTAAAAACCATTCATGCAAAATAAAAAAGCACTATATCCTAATTATCCTTGATTTTCCCTCTCAGTCTCCTTCTCTGTAAATCTCTTCCTCTTTTATTTCTCACTCTCTTATTTGCCCTCCCTGGTGCCCCATCCAGCTCTCCAGGGAGACAGAGTGTTATTGTAGTGAATGATGAAGAGGAACAGCCTCTGGAACAAAACAGCTGATTAAATCGAGGTGCAGTGTGGCTAAATGAGCTCGCGTTCTCGCCTCAGATGAGGAGCGGTCCATGTTTCGGGCAAGCCTTGCTGGGAAACCGCCGCAAAATGAAAATCTGACTCCCCATAAAGTGAGGTGAAAAATGGATAATTCGGGGTCTGATCAGTCTTCTTTGCCCCAAGTTTTTGTCATTGTGAGGCTGTCAAGCAACCGATGAAGACTTTACTAGGAAATATAATGTCTTTGAAGTAAACATGATGCCTCAGAACAATGGGGGGCAATATGTTTTCTCCAGGTTTACTTCAAAGGAGACAGCGGAAATAAAACAAGAGCGAGGTAAATGAAAAAAAACAGACTGACAAGCACTCTAAATTTTCTATTTGACTCAGGCGTATTGATAAACAGTCCAGAAAGGCAGAAGCAGAGTTGCAGTGAATCAGCAGCTACTCATCCACAGAGAAGCGGTGAGTCTTGGACGCATAATGAGAGGCAGATGGTTTTATAACAGCCCTCCTTCACGGGCTGAACCATGCTCCTCCAAGTCCTCTCACTCCATCTGTGCGCTACGCCTCCTCTGCGAGGAAATCACAATGACACTAATGGCCTCGGTGCAGTGTATATAGTGTGATCTGGCCCGCTTGTTGCACCATGAAGCTCCTAGAGGCTAAAAATAACAATGTGACAGGACTGTACTTTTCAGTTTGATAACATGAGCAGCACTGACAATGCTGAATGTTGCATAATTATAGTGGTGAAGCTACACCATGTGTCCTGTAATGTATGGCTCCTGTTTGGCAGCATTTATGATTAAAGTTTAATACCATTTCCTCAGGATGACATCATTATCTACCCTCTCATCAGAAGCTCATTTAAATCTATGCACTGAAAACTGTATAATACATCCAGTCTTCACACTCTTCTGCCTGCTCTGCCCAATGGGTTAAAGTCTAGACAGCAGAGTCCCCCTCTATAGATATTCACCCCTGGGGCCGTATAGCAGGAGCAGTAACCCTGCCACTGCACCAGTGTGAAAGGAGGAGGAGCGTGTGCAACCCGGAGATCATTGTAGTCCATAATGAGGAGTCAGGGGAGGGCTTCTAGGTGTTTGTGAATGTGACTGGGTATAAACAGCGGGAGTCTGTTTTCTTACCCTGAAAGGAGAGCAATGAACTATTTCTGAAATGAGGGTAACCTGAGCTGCGACACTCTGCAAACACAAGTTTATTTATAGAAAGTAATGTAAAGCTAACAAGGCATATAAAATGGACTTGATTAAACTTTAATGGTCAGTGAGTTAAATACACTAACTGTAAGCCAGAGTTTATTTATGTGCAGAAATATGAATGGAGGGAAACAAATTTGGTGATTTATTTATGACCTTGTGAGTTCAAGTTCTCATCAAAGTGAATTTTAATCAGATGTTCTCATTTATAAATGATCGCCCTTAATTGTTAATCAAAGTTCTCCTTAATTAACTGTTGAAGAAGGTGACAAGGAGAAAAGAATAAAATCAGGATTTACGTTGTGCCACATGAACGAGAGATGGATTAAAGTTCCTTTCCTGACCCATTTATCTTTATTTGTTCACGAGATCAGAAGCGTGTCACTATTATTGCTCAGTTTGAGGCAGGACAGCAGTGGATGTCGAGGTCGTGAGATGAAAGCGCAGCTTGCCGAGCTCTAATCTCTGCCACAGCGCAGATATGATCGGTTATGATGTAGCAGAAATCAGGGTATTAGTCGACTTATAAGAAGCAAAATTCTTATGAATAACACGCACACACGCACGTATGAACAGACGTACACACAGAAAGACACACACACACACACGCACACAGTGGTGTCCCGTCCAGATGGTCAATCTAGTCAGCCACATCAGGGATTTCAGTACCATGGAGAGAGACAAGCAGGACTGCTGCAGAGGAGCCACACAGCTGTCAGCATGTGTGTGTGTGTGTGTGTGTGTGTGTGAGCGCAACCTAACACCATGAGGCTGATGCTGGAGACAGATAAGGCAGTAAAAAGAAAACAAAGCTTCTTTTCAATTTGTGCACATGCGGTTCAGACTTATGATGCATTGCTTTTTACATCGTTATCTAAGTAAAATACTCTAGAATTTACTGATATCCTGAAATATTTACAGCTCAGAATCCTATGATCACAAAAGCAACATGAACACAACAAATGGAAAACACAGAAGTCAGAAGAATTCTATGATGTGTCAACATTTCCAAACACAAACAAATGTTAGTCTGCGGTGAGCAACAAAAACAGAAACGAGATATTTTCCTGGTTCTCTCGTCGGCTCCGTTGTCTCCGTAGAAGCTTCTGATGCTTCGACTTCACAAATCAAATGTTTCTACAGGAGATAAAATTGGCCAATCTACCACCCGTGAGGTGGAAACCAACAATTTAGATGATTCAATGAAGCATTTTAGAACTTTAGCTCTGCAAAATGCGACTCAGTGATGATATATTTTAAAATGAGAGATCGCTTCTATGTCTATAAAGACGGGATCATACAAAGATGAAGCACATGCGTCATGCCAGAGAAAATAAAAATGGATTTTTATGTAATAACACAAGTAAAATGCATATTGAGCATCAGTGGTTTGCTTGTTTGTTAGCTCAGTGATGGACTGGTGACCCGTCCAGGGTCCCCCTTCTTGTAAACGCACATGTTGTTACCAAACACACCAGATAACTAAAGCATAGCACAATTTCCCACAGAACAGCTGGAGCCTCCCATGTGCCAAGCATCTCTGAGTGGCACTGCAGTGCAGCATCCTTTTTATAATCTTCATCCACACAGAAAACATTTTCCTGCCACGGTCTTTAGTTCACCGCATTGAGGAAACGTTCTTTGTGTTTTCATCCTTGTAGGTTTACGGGAAACATTGCCCTGCAATATTTTGCCCTTTAACAAGGACACTGAAATGTCCCCGTGTGCTTCTCAGCCACAGGGAAAAGTGCCAAGTCAAGAGATCTGTCATCTATAAAAACACACAAGCACGTTGCCACAAGTGAAGGCGCTCGGTAATCACAGAACAGGAGTGGAGGTCAGTAGCATGAAAAACAAGCGCAAAATGAAGCAGAAACTTCAGAATTTAAAACATATACAGTCAGAAATATTAGTCAATGCCAAAGTTACAAAGTAAAACTCAGAATTTGACTGTTCCTGTGCTTTGGACCACTGGAGGTCCTCGACTGAATCCACAAGCATGTTTTAAGTTTATCCAGACATGCTAAACTGCACAATTTAAATCCTTTACTTTAATTTCCCTGGCTGCTAGAAAGCTTGTCTGCATTACCAACTAAACACGGCGCTACCATGAGCGGTTTACAGATAATAAGTGACCTCCTTTCAGTTCCCTCTTACTGAAATGCTATTTAGTGCATTGAAGCCTATTATTCCTCTGATGACAATATGCTATTATGCTGACACTTATGGAAAAAGAATCTGTAATGCAGGATAACAGCTGAAAAATGCCTTAATGGGCTTCATAGTGGAAAATCCATGCCATTTACAAGAAGTCCACAATAGTGCAACATCTGCCACTTCCCCTCCAACACAATGTGCACAATACATGCAGTGTGAAGCTGAGAGGTCTGCCAGGGGACAGGCTGTGTTCGCTTAAAAAGATGTGCACAAGTGATTCAATTTGGCTCAAGTCTGCTTCACATAAGAAAGATGTTTGGATTTTCTCCCAGAATGCCAATCACTCGTCTGTGCTCAGTTTATATCTGACTGAATGCACGCTGAATTGTTAAAGAGGAAGCTGGAGAAGAGATTAGCTTCTAAATCCCAAGAGTCTTTAGTCCCTTTTTTCTTCATTCTCATCTGTTAATTCAAGCCCATTATACTGACCAGAATCAAATTAAGAAGGAGAATAATAACTGTTAATAGAGCTGCCATGACATCACAACAGGAACTCATACATGAAGTAGTGAAAGCTGTGTCCAGTACCGATGAAAAGGACCAGCAAGCTGCACAGACTGTACCAGTTGAAACTGTGTCATTCTCTGTGCTTGGTAATGTGCCTTCCAGCAGATCATGCGCTAGTCAACCACACGCACACCCACCCACACACACACACACACACACACACACACACACACACACACACACACACACACACACACACACACACACA
>JAOXYM010000010.1:31373150-31393580 GCA_028567055.1 Leptatherina wallacei | reverse complement strand
AAAAAAAAATCGCAAAATTTTACCCGTGATTCAGCCGCGATACGCCCGCAAAACGCAGTGTGACCGGGCCTTAAGGCTTGAAAATGGTCAGAAACTTCATGAATATGGAGGATAAAGTGGTTTTTGGGCACTCACATGCCCAAAATCAGCTTCTCTAGCCAACATAATGCCAAATTCAGATTTTTTGTATGGCATGTTTATGCATTAAAAAAAATGAATCTCTGTATTTTGACAGCCGTAGTTTTTTTTAACATTGGTATCAGGTTCTGTAGTATCAGAAGACTTTTATGAACACTGAGTACGAGTAATTGCACAGTGCATCCCCTAATACTAACTATTTAAAGTAACTTTTCAATAGCTATTGCAGCTGTACGATAAAACAGACAGGTTCCTGCACATTCAGACTTGCTATTAAATTTGAATTGTAGATAGTGTTAACTGCTTACTTTTTGTGGACATTTCCCCCCATTACCCTTACAAAATTTTCAAAACATCCCTCTGTTTATCTAGTGTCAAGGCAGGATGAGTGATGCTCCACGCATGCAAAACTGAATGAGAACAATGTGTCATATGATTCTGCTTTCTCAGGCAGAATTCCACAGACTAATAAATCTATGGAGAATCTTACTGTCCCTTGAAGAGGAGTAGGTTTATAAAACACGCAACAGGTTTCCTTTCCCAAAGTACAGACTGGCAAAACCAAAGCTTCTGCTACTTCTCGTGCACTCTGCAAAAGCATGGTTAAAGTTTACATTTAAAGCATTAAATTTACTACCCTAGCTCCAAAACCCTCCTCTCCATGTTTCAGAAGCAGCCGCAGTTCTTGAATTTAACGGTTGGAGTAATTCCGAGGTTGTTTGTGCTGTGAATTACCTTCTGTTTGACCTCACCGTTTAAGGGTGAAACCACAAAATAACGCTTGGGGATCAATTTGCACGTTAGTGATTTCTACCAGTCAGAAAATTGCTGGAAAAAAAATATAACTGTTTATACATGTGGACATAGTTTAAAGCGGAGTGAGAGGGCCACACATGAAAACTGTATCCAAGATTTGTAGGTGAATCGTAGGTATACATTGGAAAATTACAGCTTTAATATCATTTTGTGGCGTTGGTGAAGATTCTACGTTAAGTGAAGTGCACATATCCCATGGACTCATTCTGTTAGATCAGCCAGTTCACGGCTGAACATAATTCATAACTCAAAGAGTCTCCGGAGTAACTGACAAGAGACGATGAAATGGTCAAATAACATACTGCTTGGCCTTGTGAGATGCAAAGGTTTCACGACAATTCAATCTTCTCTTATGCCCAGAGCGACACAGTCTGCTTGTCATATCAAGATGCAATAAAAAAAGAAAGACACAGGTCATAGAGAGGCTAACGGGCTGGAAGTCTGGAAGTCTGTTCTAGGAAAAGTTAAATAGATGTAGGACATGTAAACGTTTCCTGGTTAACTTTTTAATCCTTTGTTCGCTGACCGGAGAAACAAGAGAAACTGTAAAATGTATGAAGCTGAGGATATGTTGTAGGTTCGGCCTCTTAATGCCAGACCAACAGGGAACAGGATACATTTTAATCAGCAGGATAATATACATCATGACATCCTATGCAACGCTAATTTTTATATTTAATGCACTGACCTGCATCCATATTCATATTCTACCACTTCTTTTATGAATTTACTTTATAAATAAAAAAGGTTTTTTTCCCCCATTTGTTTTGCTTTTAATACCTTGCATTCTTCCTCTCTCTTGCAGAAAGTTGACTTATCAAGAACCTTTATCTTTTTCTCATTTCCTGCTGCTCTGCAGCTTCTTTGCCTCCCCACCTTCCCGAACTGGGCATGGAAGAGCCAAGACATGGCCAGACTGTAAAACAACTCATGCTACATTAATTGTGAGTGTTTGATGGAAAGCTAGGTTGGGGAGTGACCTGACTGTAATGACTTCAGATAGGATTTAGGCACCAAAAAAAAATAAAAAAATCTCTATATAGAATGAAAACCATTCAAGGGACGGATGTCAAAGGTTGCAGATGGCAACTAATTCTAACAGAGATTTAGACAGGAGTTAGCTTGTAAAGAAAAAGGGGAATTAAAGGACTGAATCCTTTGAATGGAGGAAATGGTCGTCTTTCAGTCGGACATGTGTGCTTAATATAAACCAGCAGTGCTTTTGGAGAGTGAAGAGTCAAACTGCAGTAAAGCATGACATGACAAATGAAGATAGACAGGGTACATGGCTTAAGTCAAATAACATTGGATGAAACAAAGGATAATACCAAGGAAGATGGATGAAGATGCTTTTAGATTATAACTGTACCTCGACTCGATGAGATACAAACGGAAAAAGTGGAGAGAAAAGAAGAAAACGTGACCAATAAGGAGCAGAGAAATACCTCAGTGTTTGAACATGTGTGATGTTAAGAGATGTGTTAAAGTCACACTGATGTGGAATTGTGGGGAACCAAACCAACTTAAAGAGTGTATTTTACAGACCTAAATGTACTTTAAATTGTGTTACATAAAAATGGAGTAATAAGCTGACTTTTATACAACCCTGTTTTTTTTAATAGGGTAAAAAAAGGGAAGCGATAATTTACTAATCATCTAAAGAGTCTTTGCAGGGAAAAACTCCCACGTTCCACTTTTAGCCCCAGAATTCTGTTTCATTATTAATGTATGCATCTGAGCTGGGGCAACAAGAAAATGATTTTTTTTAATCTCCCAGCTGTGATTAATTAGAGGTTAGAAATACACAAATCTTTTGGTAAAAGTTGAACACGATAAACAACAAATGGAATCCGAGCTCGGCTTCGTGGCTCTGTGGAAATGTGAGGTCTTATCTCTTTGTTATGCTCAAGTTTGTGTTTACATTCTCATTGTTTGGATATTTTATACCAGGGTTTGTATGCATGCAAAGCTAAATTATAATCTCCCTGTATGACATTCTGGATATATTTCATCATTAATCCAAACTTGTTTATTTTCTGATGGGGACACAGGAACAAACAAGGTGACCAGAAGCTAAACATACGTCCCCCTGTTTGTGGCCCTCACTTAAACAACTTGACCCATCCTGTCAGAGCTCTTAAAGACTGAACCCTATTTGTTTTCAAGATGTCACGGTCCCCTGACTGAGTGTTATTATCATTATTCTTTGCAATCTGCTTACCCTGGCCTCTCTTTTGAAGTCGTTGATGGATGTTGCACAAGCAAACCTCTGAGCTCAGAAAAAACCGAGCCCTCATTATTCTGAGCACCTCTGACAATGAAGGCCGTTGTGAGAAGGCAGAACAGCGAGTAATAACACTGGAAAACCACCCAGACTCTGATTGCAAAGTGTCCATCAGAGTAAATAGTAAATGAGGAAGAATGGCTCGTCATCGTTGTTACTCACGTTGGGTCTCAGGCTTGCTGCTTGTCCGTAATACTTCTCGGCTGCCTCATTTAGGCTGGCTTGTCTGAAAAGGGAAAACAGAGAGAGGCAATCATTACTCATTTTTATTGCTCCTGGCTTCGGATGAGGCCTTGAACCCTGTGTGTTTACTGGTTCTCAGGGGTCAGTGGGAAAATAACATGTGTGGAAAAGCATGAGGGATGGGAAAAGCCGATCTAATCGCTTGCACGGTTCTCGTTCCATAGCATCTTTCACTTGATAGCATCTGTGCTGAGCAGTGCACAACAAGCACTTTCTGATCTAATCAAACCTTGAGGTCAGGACATGTGGTTTATTAGATGCTTGAAAGAAACTAAGAATCCAGCATGAATGAGAAATATTCACTGTGCGTCTCATAAGTGGATTAATGTGACTTGCTATTCTGGATTGATACCACTGATGACTAATGCATGCCATGGATAAACCAAAACATGTCACTTATGTCTCAATGTGACAAAAGGGATTGTAGGTAGGGATCAAAAATAAACATTATGTTGCTTATCTTTCTTCATAAAGCACAATCCTGCTTACTAATACTGTAACACAAGGCTGCAGCTCTTCTACCAGCAAACCTTTCCTTAAACGACTGCTGTAGAGTCTCAGAAATCACCTTCATGGTCCGCAGCTTCGGGCTTTTCACTGATGGTAACAATTGCCTAATTGCAAATAATTCAACTTTGACAAAGTCAAGGGCAGAGTCATCGCCGGGCGCCTCTTAAATCGTAATGATCAAAGGAGACGAAGCCTTTAGGAGCACAGTTTCATTTAGGCTGTCGGAGTCTATTAAGAGATCATCATCTGTATGGTTCCAGATCAAAGTCAAGGTGACCCAAGAACACACACAGTATTCATATTTAGTTTCAAAGGACTGTTTTCTTAGATCCAAATGTTTGATTATAGGTCAAGGGAGGAATTTACATTCTTTTAATTACATATAACAAAGTCTATAATCTAATGAATTTAGAACCAATTTCTTCTATCTGCCTTTAATTCAAGAGATAATATCTGTATTTGTCTTCAGGTTTACAAGCACAAAGAGCTTAAACAGGCTGCTACGAATGAGCAGGTTGTGGTGGTATAGTGGCAAATAAAGTACGGGACTGTTAAAGACACCAACCACATCACAGAGCTACAATGTTATGAAAAATGTCATTACACTTTATACCGAGCGGACGAGATTTATGCACCAGACTGCAAAGCAATTCACCCGATAACTGCTGAACATTTTCCATTAACAGCATGAACATGAACTTATTGCTAATGCTACAGGAACGGTCAGGGGATCCCCAAAGTCCACAGGGTTCGTACTCATAAAATGTCTGGACAAAACTTAACGCAAAAAGAGTCATCATTTGTAATTGAAGTAGTCCGTGAGAAGTCTGGGTCTCGTGCACCTGCTCCTGGCTCGGTTTTCCAGCTTTTCAACAATCAGAATCACAGATCGTTTTTTAGCTACATGTTGTTTCTGGTGGTTGCTTGACAATGCAGAGACATTCGCACATACTTTCCGATTGTGGAAAGCCATATACAATGAAACAAGATCTGTTCTAATGTTGCAAGTAGCTGCCTACACTGCAGGTAACAATAAAAAAAAAAGCAAAGGGAGTGGTAGACTTATCAAAGCATAACAAAGCTTGTCATCTGACAAAGCGTGCTTGTGGAACTGGAGCTATACGAGTTATTCACGACATACTTCATACACACAAAGAATATGGCTTGACTGTGTTATTTGTTTTTTTTTTTTTAGCACAACTGAGTCTTTCCAGCTTGTATCCGTGGAAGCATTTCACTTTCCCAACATTAACTTGAGCTGCTGAATTGGTCCTGAGATTATAAATGTAGGTTTCCCATCCAACCGCAACCATATGCTTGTTTGCCAGCAAAGTGTTTAGAAAGCACAATCTTCTGTGAAGATGAATGCACAAGGCCATAATCTATAATGTCATTATCACATATTTACAGACATTATCGGGAGAGACTGGAGAGCTGCCACGCTAGCTGACCAGCAGAGCAACGGGACCTCCCAGAGCTGCCTGACTCTGGGTCATGAGAACACGCCTGGCTGTCAACCCGAGGATGAGTCGTGTGAGGATCAGAGTGGGAAAAATAGAATATAAATAAATGGGGGAAAAAAAAGCAAAATACAAAACCCTCGAGGAAGCAAAGCTTCTTGAACACACTTTAAATGAGCAGCCAAACCAACGATCATCTTGTCTTCGGGACAAAAGGTGGTTTATTAACCCCACACAAGCACAAATCCCAACACTGACACATACCGCTTGTAATCGGGACATCTCTGGGTGCAAATGACTGAATGCATTTTTCTCCAAAAGCCAGGTATATGTGCATGAAGTGCAGCCTTCTGTGTGTTTCATGCAGGGAATTACATCTTGTTAGAGTAAGAAGTTGAGATGCTGCACTGAGCAAACACATCTGCACCCTCGGGCAGCACTACATGAGCAGCGCACCAGATCTCACTTTATACCTGTTTCCCTTTATTACCATTACAGGATTATCTTTATAAGCCAATGTATACACTTCCAGCCAAATAAGGATAACTGACATACTTAATATTATCTGCTGGTATTATATAGTACAAGACAGATGGTTTGGATGGTAATTTATGAGGTAAACTATGAGTGCATAACCTGCTTGGATTCTTTTCCACCTGGCTTTCTGCAACTGTCAACAAACTGTACTTTATGACTTTAGTGTAATTTTTCACTGTCTTTGGAACTGCTCAGATGAAAGAAAAGCACAGGCTTATATACCTACGAGCAACTTCTCTTGTCCTACATTCGCAATGTAAACATGTACTAAATTAGGAAAGAAAGAAAAATCAGGAAAGTAAACAAACTCTTCCAGGAGGCAGAGGGAAATTTTAAGTTTGAAGGCCAAACGGTCAAAAAGCAAAGGCCCAGGAGGGTAATAAATGACATGCACACATTTGTAAGCTTCCGTTCCTCCTTGTAATCTCTTTCCTTCTCCTGTGTAGATTCACCCGTGTCTCCATCAACCGAGGGCCTTTCCACGTCTGCGTCCAAGACAAACACATAAAGACCATGAGCTCCGGAGGAGTGGGACGCCATGCCAAGCAGGCGGAGATGAGTACAACCCAAGCACTGCCAGGGGTCTGGACCCTGGAAGAAGCTCTTTATACTGAAAAGAGTCGGTGGTTTGGATCCTGCATGATCACACTGGTGAAGGAAGCTAAACGAAGGGAGCTGTATGGCACTGATGCACTTGTAGGAACAGTTTTCAGGCATATTACCTAGAGATAACAATTTCCTGATAGTAAGGAAGCTATTATCTTAATAAAAAAAAGACCAGTCAACCATAATGAGTTTAAACAAGGATATCTCCACTGCTTAATATGATATTGTAGTTTTATTCAGTCAGTTGGCCAGCATTTAGTAAGCTGGCAGATCGCTTTATTTACACATTTTCACTCATGGCTCATGTTCACAACCACAACAGCTGGAGGGCTTTTCTGCTCCAGCTCATCAGCTGAACTTTGCACTAATTCGAAAGCTAATCTTCAAGCATTTGTACGAACCCAACGTTGAAGAGTGAGACCGCGAGGGAGAGACAGCATGTGAACATATACAGCTGCAATAAGCGCTAAGACAAAGCAGCAGTTCCAGGGCTCTCACTGCAAGGAGAAAGAGAGGGATTACCAAGCACAGCCAAGTAAATCACTCAGGCTGTGGAATAGTGTAAGCCCCCGGATAAACCGTGCAGACAGTAGACCTCCCTCTCTGCTTTCTATCCAGCCACAGAAAACTGCAGCCCATCCATCTCATCTCCTCAGATACAGTCATTCTGTATATGTCTTTGGACTGTGGGATTAAAAAGAAAGGGTGAAAAAAATCCAATCAAACACTTACCTGAGCATGTGGGCTGCACTGAAGACCACATCAAACTCCCCGCCGTCGAGGTGTGCAGCTTTCTTTGCCATCTCTGCTGCTTCCAGCAGCCGTGACTCTTCCAATAAAAACTGACCTACCAGGGCAGGAGAGAACAGCACTACTATTAAAACACTAAAGGATCCCCACAGAGGCACAGAGGGATATGCAGTCTAATAATGTTACATTTGGCTCGAGTACAGGGACAGCTTAGTCTGCCCCTGTAACAAAATGCTGAAACACTAGGCGAGTGCAACAAGCCATCCCTCATTGGGCATCTCTCAGGGCCATTTGTTCAGATTAGCTGACCTTGATAGATCAGTTTCTGTCTGATGAAAATATTTCTTGGAAGAGGTTTGTGTCTTATTACAGGTGCGTCTGGGTTGCAGTCGACCTCTGGGGAGCCGCCTAATCAGATGAGATTATTGGAGCTTGACAAGGCCATGAACTGGGCCTTGGACTCCTTGGTAAGGGCAGGGATAGAAATTAATTAATACACTGTTGACTTTGGTTAGCCCCACTACTGTACTAGGATGGTAAAGCACACAGTGAACTTAAGCATATTTTCCATAATAACTGTGGATGAAACTGTAGCCGCAGCACAGTCCTGAGGTGAAAGACGAGTTCTCAAACTAGGACTGCATGTAGAAAGAGCTCTGTGGGTTTTGATGCATCAAAACAAACCAGTACACCAAAAGGAGACAAACAAACACAAACTGACAGTAACCTGGGGTGGCTACTTAAAAAAAAACAAAAAAAAAACTGTGATATTTGAGCTACTTGTAGCTCAAACATATTTCTAAAACTTTTAAACACCTTTATTTTGACACTCCATGGACTACAAACAAGTCTCAACAAAATAAAACATAATGACATTGTACGATTAATCCCAGCCTGGCTGTATTTCTTGTTTATAAAATATTTTTTCCTTAATTAGCAGCAGAAACTGACTGGAGCTGATTAGCTAAAAATGTACTTTATATTTTAATTGACCCGAATGTAATACAAAGTAGCACATTTCCTTCCTTTACTTCCACCGTTTACAACACCGCATGTTGGTGCGCTGAACTAAAAATACAAGTATCTGTCGCACGAGACAAGAAAAGTGGATGGATCGTTTCTTTGACTGAAGCTTTCTTTGTGTGGATCAATACAGATCATCTTGTGATTAACTGATGAACTCACGGTCTTTAAAAATGACAAATCTGACATCCGATACTGTGACAAAATACTTCAATGCGTCATTAATTTGCTGTATTGACTGTTTTAAATCTCACTTTAAACCTGGTGGGACGACACTGAGCTGACACATGAAAATGATTTTTCAGGCTAATTCTCTTTTAAGAGCTTTAAAGGAGATAATAATCAACTTAAAAAGCTGCCTCAAACTCAAATCTAAGAGGTGGTGCAACTTCAGAGCATGCAAGATTCTCATGAAAATAATGGAAGACGAAGAAGGATGCTGAAATTGTCACGTTCCATGTATTCATAAAATCAGAGTTAACAATGTGAGGAAATCATCCTCTCTTCTCGAGACCCTCCTCAAACCACGTGCAGGCTGAGATTATGGATGTTTAGAGGAAGAAGTGGCCGAAGGGGTCAGCAAACACTGCCGTCCAAGCAACCTGCCAAAACGGTAAATTCCTGCCTTTGTGCGCTCAAGTGCCGCAAGTATGTGCTAAATTGCCAAATCAAATATTTGAGACGTGAGAATCAAGTCAGGATATGTCAAATTGAAAGAAGAAATACAAAACTTACCATAATGCATGTAACAGTTGCCTTTTGTGGGATCCAGTTGGATGGCCTTCAGGAAGTACCTCTCTGCTTCTGTTTTCTGCCCCTGAGAGGAGAGAGAAGGATTAAATACAGCATCATTACTATTTCAACCACTCTTCAAAACTATTCATTATGAAAACCCCACACTCGCCTCCACGGCCAGAAGACGTTTGTGTATACCTAATGTCCTTCAAACAATCACAAACCTACTTAAGAATAAATCTTTGTAAACAGCCGTGAAACATGTGGACCACGAGTGTTATTCCTCCGAGCTCATGTGTCGTAGCGTCGGGGTGCAGACTGTCGTGTTTGGCACGGCCAGACCAGACGGAGCAAAGACTCATTCATTACACACTTTTATCTGTGCAAATAACACTTCCAGAGCGTAACCGCCAGTTGCCCTTGTGTGTGGCCTGACCGCTATGAAACATGACAGCGAATGTTGAATGGAAATAAGGAATTGCTACAGTGAGGTGGGCAGGAGAGGAAAGGGAGGGGGCAACAGAAAGCTCATTCGTAAAACAGATTTTTAGGCTCACTTACACACAGTTTTATCTGCATATGCAAAGATTAAAGAATGCATAATGGGGGGGGGGGGATGAGCACAATACAATAATAAGAGAAATGAAAACCCTGCAGACTGTGACATGCAACCAATCACAGCTCAAATGGAACAGAACAGCTGGCCAATAGAAGTGCCAGCTGGGACTGACACGTTCATGCTCTAAGGTGGGCAGCAGATGCAATCTGATCAGTAATTAACAATGTGCATCCATCCATAAAAGTGGATGCATTACCAATGTAAACATCAGAGTGCTCTAAGTCTGAGATGTAATGACTTTTTATGAATAATGCATATCATCAAATCTGTCCCAAGACTTGAGGTAATGTGCAATAGCACTAGGGAAAAAGGAGGGTTGTATAAAGCCTCCACAAGCCAGTAAAAATAATTCAGCAAATTACACCACCTTAAGTCCGATTTAAATATGAGCTCAAATCCATCCAGCACTTTGACACTTAGTCAAACAACTACGTTTTTAGTGAGCTGAGCTTTTAATAAATACATCATTTTCTAATGTAAATATCTCCGTTTAGTTTCCCTTGATGCAGCAGAAAATAAAGCCTGTGCTAAGTATATGTTTAATAGAGCCGAGGGTGCCCAAGTAGCGAGCGGCGCTTCCATCTGAAAAGCATCACTGTTGTATATTTTTCTAGTTGTATTCACAGATGTAGGAATGTGTACATTTGAAGGCCAGCTGCTTTTATGAAAACAGAGGCTTCCATCTGTTTGTCAGGATCAAGCTTTCATGCTCTGAAATGAGTTGCAGTTGTGACTGGAAGCGAGATTTAGACTGTGACACATCGAAGTATATTCATGGAGACCATGGGTAGAGTAAGATATATGGAATATAAGACCTAAAAATAAAAAGCCACAAGTAGCTCATTTTTCATCGCTGGTTTTAAAAGTGAAGTTATTAGAGGTCTTATTTGTCCCTTGAGAGGCAGTTTGTAGTGCTAGAGCTAGCTGCCTATGACTATCGTTTTCATCTCTGATTCTTGGATTCTAACTTATTTTCCCTGCTATGAATAATCATGAAACCAATCTTGCATTAATCTTCAGTTTGTTTCCTGTGTTTTTCTCTAAAAAGGGAAATTAAGGCAATGCTTCTAATCCAATGTGAGTTAACTACTCCAACACTTTTCAGGTATGAACTGAGATTCTTTGATGAAGGTGAGGAAGAAAGGCATTTTTCTACATGTAACTATTTTATTGCTTAAAGAACACATTTCTGCAACACAATATAAAAGCTCAGCTGTTGGTTATGATCAGGTTCAGATACTGTCAACAGTCATTTATCTAGAAGTTTTCTTGAATTGTTCCGATCTTCTGCATGTTATTGACCGCAAACTATAGAGACACTTGGACCAGTGGGCAACGGATATTACAGCATCATGATCATCTCTGCATCATTATCATAACTGTTTCATCTGTTTTCGTTCAGGGGAATGGAAAGACTAAGATAATGACATTATTTGTCATCTTTTACAGGTTCTGTGTACTTGTCATACAGTATCCGCGATGTGTAACTTCAGTAAAGAAAGAGGTATATATATATATATATATACATACTGTATATATATTCATTCATTTATTTTCTTTACCACTTAGCCTATTCAGGGTCGCGGGTGGGCTGGAGCCTATCTCAGCAATTATGAGGCGAGAGGCAGGTTCACCCTGGACAGGTTGCCGTCCATCACAGAGGCCAACACAGAGAGACTGACAACCATTCACGCACACACTCATTCCAAGGGGGATTTTAGAGTGACCAATCAACCTATCAGGCATGTCTTTGGACAGTGGGAGGAAGCCGGAGTACCTGGTGAGAACCCACACATACACAGGGAGAACATGCCAACTTCGCACAGAAAGGTCACTGTTTTGAACCCCTGCCCAGCTCGAACCAGCAACCCTCTCCGGCTCAAACTCCGCCCGAGGCATACCACTGCTCTCTAGTACATGTACAGATGGGTCACATGCAGAGCTGGATTTCCCAATCGGGATAAATAAAGTAAAAATTATCATTATTATTATTATTAAGGCTGTATTAATTAGTAAGTTAATTAGATTAAAAGGTTTATATTATATTAGAGGCACAATAGTTAAAAAATCTACTTAATTGTCACTAGGAATTACTCCTACGACAATAAACCGCCTTAAATGTCATCATCGGACAGATTAAATAACTGAAAATATAAGATTATTGCCCTGCAATTGACTGCCCATCCGGGCCCGCCTCTTGCCTGATAGCAGCTGGGCACTGGCTCGTGGAAAAAGTAGAAATGAAAAAAACAAAACCAAAAACAACTAACTTGTTATCCAAAACAGTTCATTGTGTGCATACCATATCCTCTCCTTTGTCAGACACATGCTAAGCTCATTTGTGCATGCCTCGCACCTCATATCTCCTGATAACATCCGACAGGCTGCACATGCTGTTCTGGCTCTGGGGACGTGCTGGTGACTATGAATGAAGCCTGCATCATATTAGTTGAGGGAATGACAAAGAAGATGACTGAAATCAATATTACGAGCATATCACGGCGGCTGAGTGCATCTCTGACCAGCGGTGCGTGCACATAGCCTGAAACCCATCTTGCCTCCCTTGAAGTGTCAGCAGAGGTATGTGCAGGGCAGCAATACTGATCGGTGTGATTAACTTTCCCCTTCCTCCACCATGTTTTTTCCTCCGCTACAAATCACAGTGACTATCCACTTTGTATGTCAGCTAGAAGCTCAGAACCACCGTCCACACCTCACCCCTCCCTGACCCTGCTGCCAATCCTTATCATGCACCTTCCTCACCTCCCTCAAGGGGATATGAACCTCAAAACCCCTGACAGAATCTGAGGTGTCCTCATCATTCACAGTTGTTCCACAGGAAGGGCAGAGGTAGGGGATGATCGAGGGCTTGCGAGCAGGTCAACTTCCTGTACTGCTTTTGATCATGCTTAAATGCTGCTGACATGAGGCAGAGGCAACAGACTCCGTGGCTAAGACCGCAGCACGTACGGATGGGTCAAATTCTCCTAATACCTTTTTGTTAAAGTCTTTCATTCAAATGCCACTAATAAATAAAGAGAGGATAAAGTTTGCTTCTTTGCTGACATTCACACTTGGAGGATCTCAAGGGCTGAAAACCTTCAACCATCCATCATGAAAAGAGATTTACAGAGATTTATCCCTGCAGGTCTGAACTCCATTTTCCTCCCGAATCAATAATACATTCTTTAAAAATGAATTTCTCTTCACGACCCGCAGACTTCTTCCCCGAGTCCACTCCACAAAGTCTTAACGCTTCCCTCTAAAGAATTGTGTTCAACCCTGAGTCTGTCTTTGCTGACAGGATCTGGTTTCGTTTAATTTCGGATGTCCACTGGCTTTTTAACAGGAATCCATGTCAGCTTAATGAGAGACTTTTATCCGTGCTGCCAGCCGATCCATTCTTTCAGCTGACAATTCAGTTAGAGAGCCGAATGGAAAATCAATCTACCACGGTGCTGGAGTTCAATTTAATTTAAGCGCACACAGATTTACCACCACACAACTACGTGTCAACTACTGATAATAGAGCCACAAATGCATGACACCTATTTAGGGCAAAATAAGAATCTTATTAACATTATAAACAGTTTGTTTAGCTTAGTGCAAATACTGAAAATGGATGAAAGAACATCCAAATGGAAAATCTGTCATAAAGTGCAAAAAAGACACAATGCATTCTTGCAGGGGGTGCAAGCCAAACTATTTCTTGGCCACGTTCAGTTGCTTCTGGCATATGAAACCCCACAGTGTGTGGTTTTTACACTTCAGTTTCTGTATGAATCTCACAGCCAACATATAATGTGTTAATTGGTAATCCTTAGAGGTGCTGGTGGGGGGATTTTGTTACAGTAGCACAAACCTTTTCAACCTAATTTACATTCTAAGATGGCCTAGCCAGCTGCAGGCAGTCGGAGGGAATTCACCACAGAGGTGACAATAGTTTATCTGGCTTTATTTGGAGCTTATTAACCAAAATATGAACCAGTCCTTTAAAGGGCTTCTTTATTCCAAAAAGGTTAAAATTGAGTGAAAAACTCTGGAAACTCATTTTGCCAGAAATCTTTCTCCACCAATCAGTGAAAATACATAAAATCATCATTTAGGGCAGACTCTAAAATAAAAGGAACTTTAAAAGGACTCTGTTTCCATGAGGGAAATGAAGAGGGACAGGGCCAGGAAGAGTTTAGCCTCTCTGTGGAAATCCAGATACCACTGCTTCAGGCATCTGAACGCATCTCTGTCCTTTCATTTGGACCGAAGCAGCAGGAAAGAGGACTATAAGCTGAGGAGCAGGCCTCCACCCTTTTTCTGACCCTCTGACATTTTCCCTCTAATTTCTGATATTTTTCCTTAGATCTTGCTTGGTCTCCCCGATCAGCTTTATCCCCTGTGCATCTATCAAGGTGCAAACATTAACGACTCTGTGTGCAACTAAACAGAAAGACTCTGAACTGCCTGTCTGAGAAACTCTCCAAATTTGCCAAATGTATAAGAATGCAGCCTATAGAAAACTTTTATGGAGTCATAATAAATAATTTGTTTAAACTTTGGTTTCAAAGAAGACTTTGAGATCAACAAAAGTGTTTTTTATACAAGACAAAGCCTCTAAACACAGCTTCTCCGAGGCCAAATAGAAGAACTGAGAATGATGAGAATACTGATATTCTCACTCTTATCTTAAATAAATTGAGCTTTCTTAAATGGATTAAGTTTATAAATATCTATTTTCGTGGATAAAGGCAAAAAAGATCGTCTTACCGTCACAGCTAGGAGTTTGCCATACGTGAGGTGTGCAGGAATATGGTCCGGCTTGGCTCTCAGCGACTCTCTGTACCAGTGTTCAGCTTCAGTCAGCTTGTTCAGTCTCATGTAGGCCTCTCCTGTGGCAGCAAAATAAGGGTCAAATCAGGAGTCAAACTGTCAGAGGCTAAAACATCACACAGCTTTTCATTGTTCACCTGAAGGACTTTCATTACAGGAGAGAAGTGAGGCCTGGCTTCAATCAAGTGGGGTAAAAAATTGAGCACAAACTCCATGTCGTTCATTGGTAAGCCAGGGTTTTACATTACAGGGGTAAAATAAGACTTTGAGAAGTGATGCATGTGCTAGGCTTCGTTTAAACCTGCTACACTCAAACTACAGAAGTCATTTATTCATTTTTTCCTTAAACACAAACTCTTGTATCGTCCCATATAGAATAAGTTCAGTCTGTAGAACTATGGGAGAGTATCATTGAGTCTCCAACTCTTCCCAGTGTGTCAGACATCATCTGATACCTCCCCCACAGCCAGTCGACCCTCTGCCTGCGAACACCTGAAACAACACTGACCTCTCTTCCAGCCATTCCATAACCCCTGTATTATTGCAGAAATCTGACAACTTGGGCTAGTAATACAACACAGATAAAAAAAAACACATCATAACCTATTCAAGGGGAAGGTTGTGAATCTAACCCCGTTGTAATACGGCTTATATTTCAATCTACACTGACCATTATGAGCTGCCAAAGGACGGGACAAGTTGTTTAGACTAGAACGGAATGAGATTTTAATGCCTTTGGGATTACAGCTAATCACTTTTGCGGAAAGACTGCGATAAGCAACAGGTGACACACGCCTAATCACAACTTGGGGACCTTTTGTAATGATATGAAAACATGCCTTCTCGAATGAGCAACAACACTCAGTAATGATATCTCTTAACATGTTGGTATTTAAAAGGACATCATATCCAGGACTTAAACTTCCATCTGTTTTTAAAAAAAGCTGAAGGCTTAAGGCCTTTACATGTAAAAGTGAATAATGACAATATGTTTCCCATCAGTACAGCCTTATGTTTCAGATTTAAGGATTGGGAATTCATTATATTGTTGTTACACAGTAAGATATAGGCTGCTGTGGATCAGTGGGTAGAGTGGTCGTCCTCCAACCGCCTTGTGCATTGACCACGTGGGCACTTTTCCCATATTACTCCCAATATACGTGGATGTGTTTGAATGGTGAAGTAGTTACACATAGTAAAGCATTTTGCAGAAACTAAACAGGACAAAGGTCCTAAAGAAGGGAGGATCGTTTACAGTAGCCTGATTTTTGAGGCGTGCACCACGACTTTACAAGTCACGTGCATTCGCTTGAATTTTAGTCCACATAGCATGGTCAAAAATATGGTTACTGCCAAAAACCCTTCTGCTACTACAACATGCTGCTTGTTTAATCAGAAACAGGGATGGAGAGTTTTTTAACAACCATAAAAAGAAGCAGATCAGCTGATTGTTGTTTGGCCGCTCGCAGCACAAAAATAATGCTGCTGTCCGCGGTGGTGAAGGAAACCGAACGGATCACCTGCTTCGTTTAGGGTTTGATAAATTAAATCCAATAAATGATTAAACACACAACGCAGACAAATTATTGCTATTCTCATCAGCTGAATGTCTTTAGGGGAGCTGCTCTGCTCCCCTCAGCTCCCCCTGTAATTTCAACACTGTTTACAAAACCGTACCTAATGAATTGGATTGTACTTCGGCAAAAGTTTAGCTTTTAACTGGGTTTTGGATCACGTCCATCTTCATTTCTTTGCTTTGGATACTTTGGACACTTCCATTCTTTCATAAAAGAGAATTGTATTTTAATACCTTCTTATATTCCCATGTTAGCCTGCCAGTTTTTCTTTGGTTACAAACCTGGGATTTGTATGTCTAGCTGATGCTAGAACTGATTAAAAGAGTTTAATATACTTTATTATCCATGTGTTTACAGTTTGGATTATCTGGATTTTAGTATTTACAACAAACTCAGTGTGCTTAACTGTTTAAAAATGCATATATAAGTCTGTTTTGACGTGACCTCTTCTTTTGTTGATGGGTTTAAAAGCAGCCAAAACGACTCTACTTCCTGGCAGCAGACCTCTGAGTGAGATTAGCAACATCAACTTGCAATTAGAAGTGACACTGAGTCCAAGGAGCTGAAAACCGGCTCCACAGAGTGGAACATTCCTGAGCCCACCAGAGAGCGTTGGAGTGAGACCAGCAGGGTGCAGATTACCACCCAGGACTGCCTCTGCTGAAAGCTTCTGCACGTTGGCGTCTGACAAACAGCATGAGAGCCGCACGACGAGTGAAACTGGAAATAGATACGAGCAGGTGTGCCAAATGTGCAAATCAGTTTAGCTAGGAAACAACGCTAAGCAGCAGAAATCACAGATATCTGGCTCAGTGCCTCCATTACAGTCGCAACGCTGCTCTTCAACGGTGCCGTCAACATATTGACATAATCTCAGAAGCTCTGTCACATTGCATTTGGCAAACACATTAGCAAACCTGTGGCACAACCAAGTCAGGATTACACACATGCAAAGGTTTCCCGTGTGTGTCTAAGTAGTTGCATGTGTGTGTGTGGGAGAGAAATCAGGAAGGGACTGAGAGAGAGAGAGAGAGAGAGAGGGAGAGGGAGAGAGAAAAGCTAAAAGCAATGAAGAGAGCAGATATAATGAGGCTGAGAGCAGCTGTTGTGCAGCTGGAACATAACAAGCTGGGTTGTCCTTGTAGCGAAAAGCAAATTAGCTCAGTTTAACATGATATTGTAAATCTTACTACTGCCTAGTCAAAACATTATTTCACAGAATGAAACCAAATTAATTGTTTTAAACAAGGTCTGGGCTAATAAAGGCTGGTATGAATGGGTGTACATTCTTATGACTTGTAAATAAAAAAAATAAAAAAATCCAATAAATGATCATAGTGTTATCTTAGGTTTAATCTAAACAGGAACATCATGACATGATGGCTGCATCACTTCATCCTCCTCTCTTCTTACCCTGAAGCCCCCATCATTCTGGAACAGGGTCAATCTGGACCATCAGACCACATGACCTTCTTCCATCACTCCAGAGTCCAACTTTTATGCTCCCGAGTAAATTAAAGCCTTTTTCTCCAGTTAGCTTCACTGATTAGTGGTTTTCTTCTGGCTACACAGTAGTTCAGTCCCAATCCCTTGAGTTCCCTTCACATTGTTCATGTGAAAATGTTTTTACTTTCACTATTAAACATAGCCCTGAGCTCTACTGTTGTTTTTCTTCCATTTGATTTCAGCAAACATTTAAGTGATCACCCATCACCATCATTCAGGATGTTTTTCTTCCTGTAAGACAATGTTTATAATGATGCGTTGGACAGTTCTGAACCCAGTTTTAGTCGTTTCAGCATCTCCGTACAAGTTTTCTCTGCTTGATGCCGATAATCTGACCCTTCTGGAACAGACTGACATCTTTTCCACGACCACGGCATGTGTCTTTCCACATGGTTATTTAAGATATGAGAAGCTGTTCGTTGCATCAGTTGAGGTTAAAAAACTTGTTGCAGCTGAAAGATAATCGCCCATGCAGGATTTATCCAACAGGAGGCTCCGCTCCTATTTGCTTAGTTAAATCCAGGTGGCAGTGTATAAGTTACTACATAATCACCTGAAAAATAACATATATTGTTTAATTAACTTAAAATGAAACTTTTTGTCCACAAACAGAGTTAATTATGTCCCTGAAACCTGTTATATAGTACCATAAAGTTTCTGTCACATCTAAGAAAAAACATACCAAAACAGACTGTAGGACTCTAGAGAATGCTTTTTCCATTATTAGCTGCCACCCTAGTTTCTATTACACGCTTGGGAGGACAGGGAGTGTTGAGCAGTGTTCAACTGGTTGTATCCAACTTTACTCCCAGTCACTAAATCCGACACACTGCTCCTTTAAGGGGCAGAGACAGATATTGTTCGTTTTGTTGTTCAAGTCTAACATAAAAGCCCTCAACTCTCCAAAAGTGAAAGTGATTTCAATGCTCCTGCAGTTTTAAGAACTTCTGTTACTTGCAGACTGTGAGTTATAATGCCAAGTGACTTGGATCATTTCAGACTTATCTAAAGGTAAAATGTTGCAGCAAAAACAGCCAAACTCTCCCAAGTAGCTCCAGAAAATAGCCCTTCACCATGAACTCTTTACAACACTTTTTAAGCCCGAGATCTTGAAAGAAAAGCAGTACTTACCCATCATGTTGTAGAGGCTCTGTGGTGCAAATTGTCTTGGCATTTTCTGTATTGCTTCTTTAAAAACGGAAAGGGCCTCCTGTCAATGAAATGAACAGAAAAAAAGAAGGTGGGGGATGTTTGCATTGGAGAGCTGATAGATGCTGCCAGAGAACCTGGCTCTGGGGTAACTAGTCATTGCTCCAATGCAGCCGGGGCCCTGACAATATGAATACACAGCGTGGAATTGAGGGTCACCGGTTGGGTGGTTCATTCAGAGCCGAGTAGAAAGGGTCTATCCTCGGCGTTACGGTTGTTAGGAGAACCACAGCAGTGTCACTTACTAACTCTGGTATGTATAGTGTGTAGGTCCAGAATTTCACCTCCGAGTCCCCCCAGAGTTTAAGTGGTACAGAGACCTAAAAGTACTTTATTGCTGAACCAAATGTTGCGGTGAGAGGTCAGAGGAAGTGGGACTGCTCTGGGTCTCCAGCATGCCAACAATTTATAGAGGCTTTTATTGAATCAGCAGCACCGCTGCTTCACTTTTGATTGAATCAGCAGCATCACTGCTTATACACAATATAAATGTGCAGCATTGGAAAACCAGTTGCTTTCGCTAGCACTGTAGGTCTTTAGGGGCATGAAATAGAGTGAATTTGTTAGAAACAGCCTGAGGATTATCTGCACAAACACGGCATCCCCTATGACAGAGGCAATTTTGAAAAATGTTCATATTAAAGCAAAGCATTTTCTCAGTGTCCCCGGAAGGCTGCTTGAGCAACCTTCTGCATTTTATCTCAATTCACAACGGTTTAAAATTTGACTTCTCCTGCAGAATGCAAAAAGAGCACTCTTTCAACTCCCACCGCAGTAGCGGGGCTGTTTGTTAGACCAAATATGTTTGCAGGTATGTTTTAAAATGCAGAAATATGAGAATAAATAAATGTTCTTTTGTGTACATGAACTCAAGATTTAAATGACATTTTTAGTCGGTGAAATATGTACTATAGAAAATAAAACAAACATTATTATGAGAGATAGTTATCAACCTGTAGTTCATTTTATGGTGCCTGTTTTATATCATGGCCCGCTGGGCTTATAAGCATGCTAATTATTTCAAATCTAATTACTCCAGCTAAACATTTAGTTTGATATACTTTATGATTAAGTGATGATTCAGCATAATAATATATTCTGACGATGTAAAGCAAAGGCATTACCTCCTGATGTCCCTGCTCGTGGAGCAGCTTGCCCAGGTTGTACAGACAGCTGGTGACTGAGCTCTTGTGAGCATGGGGGTCCTTCAGGTTCTCATCTGGGATGTCGGCACATGTAAGAAAGGTGCGCTTCGCCTCGTCTAGACGACCCTGATTCATCAGGACGATGCCTGTGTTCAAGTAGGCCGCTGTGGAGAGAAACCAGAAAACAAAGCGGCTTAGACCATAGACTTGGCTCCGGCTGCACCCAGATGACATTTACTGTAATTTACCTAAGATTAAATGTGTTAAAGAAATAAAATCACTGATTGGAATGAGCTGTTTTACCCATTTTAGAGATCATCAGGCATGTGAACACCAGCTAAGTGTCCAGTCAGAGTATTGTATTTTAGTATATTCATGTGCAGCTTGGACATCTTTTTTTTTTTTTTTTTTTTTTTTTTTTTTTTTTTTTTTTTTATTTAAATTTTTT
>JAOXYM010000010.1:31350761-31363637 GCA_028567055.1 Leptatherina wallacei | reverse complement strand
GGAAACTGGTGTGTGCGTGTATGTGTGTGTGTGTCTGGGGGGGGGGGGGGCATTGCAGAGGGACAACACAAGCCTCATGTCTATTATCTCTTGAATAAACAAACATGTGAATCTCCCATAGCAAGCCTGCAGCTAAAATGTCTACTATTCAAAAGCATAAGTTCAATTACCAGCCGGCCAATAGCTCCCCGGGTGCTGCAGCCCTATTATGCTGGAAAACACAAGCCTTACAGCTTTGTGTCTTTTGTCAATAATCCAGTTTAGTCTGAAATAAGTGGTTTAGCACAACCTGGTAGGAGGCATGAGGGCAGTGTTTTTTTCCCCTTCTCTTTTGTGTTTCAGGCACAATCAGCTCTGAGCTGGAACAATTACGGCTTTATAAGGCAGGCATGTGCATTAAATATCCTTAGAGATGAAATGCAAAACAGGCCAATTAAGAGAACCCTGTTTGTCCCTGTGACTGCCTTTTTTTTCTCCCTCTACATTTCTGTTTGGTTAATTTGAGTGAGAAGAAAACTCTATCTAAAAGGGCGGGGGGGATGAGTGGAATGAGCTCAAAGAAATGTAGTTACTTTGTTTGAGGTAGATGGGAGCTTTTTTATATAACTGGCTGGTGCACATCATACATGTACCATTTCTAAAGAACATTGGAGGAAAATCCACCACCCAACACATCTAACAAGCTCATCAAAGTGCACGGCCATGACTGACTCACACACCAGCGAGCACCTGGGAGAAAATCCTGTGAAAAAAGTGGTATGTCTGACCTATCCCCCCATCTTCATCATTACTGAGATCAATTGTCTGCAGAAGGCCTTTCATCAAGATCCTGCCTTACACTGATAGACTTGTAATGGAAGTGAAAATGAGCTCAGGGTACCAATCACAGTGTATTACCCCCTTCAAAGCCTTCAGACACGGACATGCATACACACGCACTGGAAGCTCAAATTTGGTAAGCACACCAGATTCCCTTGGAAGTCTGCATAAATCTTTCTACAGGTTTGATGGATGGATATAAACTCTCCTTGTGTCCTTGCACCTGAACCACAGGAACAACTACTCATGCTTGAGCTACAAATTCACCATCAATCTCTTCTTCTTCTTATCAGCTTATCAGCTGCTGTGATCCTCTGAAACACGAAAGAACCATTGGGTGTAAAAACCTGTTTATTAGCACACAGAACAAGATAAGAGCCTAATTACTCACTTCCTAACAATGCGATATAGATCAGCAGCAGCTGGCCCATGATGGCAAATCCTAAATTGGGTCTCACAACTTGCTCTAATGAAACTAACAATTTAAACAATGTTACTTTACATCCCATGCAGGCCTACAGCAGATGCCTCAATGTGCCGATGTTCCCTACAGGCCTTGTACGCAGGCAACCTGGTATTATATAAAAAGACATATGGATGAATAAATAAATAAATAAATAAATAAATAAATAAATAAATAAATAAATAAATAAATAAATAAATAAATAAATAAATAAAACTCCCCTCTCATCCCCGTGTGGGTTGCCCTTCAAGCTTGGGTCCTCTACCCGAGGCCTGGGAGCCTGAGAGTTCTGCACAATATCCCAACTGTTCCAAGTTATGAAATCGGCTGGAGTCACCCTTCCAGTTTTAGGGCCACGGCTCAGAGTACTCTGATTTCCACTTCACTTTCTGCATGTTTTTTAGTACCTTATTCAACCTTTGATATTGTTGTACCATCTCATTGGTGAGTAGTGTTCTCTTTTAAAAATGCACCCACTCTTCTCTCCCACGGGATTATTTGTGGTGGTTTGTTACGTGAACACGATTCACTGATGTTCCCTGAGGGCTTCAAAAGCATGTAATAGGCGGTCAGGATGTAACAGAAAACAACTTTTTATTTTTTATTTTACATAATCTTCAGTAGATTACAAGGCTTTTTTATGCATTTAAAAGTTACAAAACTCACAAACAAGGAGTTATTTACTGTATATAAATACAAACATTGTGGTATACAAAAGTGCACGACACATGAAATTTATTTCTCAAGTGTAATGTGTCTCAAATTTGTGCGCTTACCTCATGAATTTAGCAAATCTTTGTCAATTATTTTACCCAAAATGTAATATCACAATGAATACAACATTTTAATTGCCAACAACCAAGAACACATGTAATGTCAACGGCTGTATAGCTAGCTAGCAGCTATCCATGCTGTCCAACACATGGATGGTGTAGCTATATGTAAACAAACTATAATCATTCATTAATTCGAATATTTGGACAAGAAAGCTAAAGTTGTAACGGCTTGATTATTTAGCTGAAGATGAAATATTAAATGGTAAGGCAGATTTTATTCATGTTTCCAGACTTTATGCTAGGCTCGGCTAACGAGGAACAGCTGGTATTAGCAAAATATTTCAAACACAGACAGAGGAGTTGCAACTTTTTTTCAATGTTTTACAAGAAACCTTCTAAAAGTGAGTTTGATGAATGTAAAGCAAAATGTTAACAATGTACTGGGATAGTAGGGGAAGACCGAAGAAGATAGAAAGTGTTTCAACAAATTTAGAGGCTGCGGCAAATCTAACTATTACCCTGAGGGACATTCAATATATGAGAACTGCATGGATCCTGTCAACATTTTGGATAGATGATTGTGGAGCTCTACTTTCTTTGCAGCGTTAAAGTAAAGTCAAGTGAACCACTGCTAGGTGGAGGGCCACATGAAGGGAGAGGTCACGGAGGCAAACCCCAAAGCGGACCCTCCTCGAACTGCTCATGATCAAAGCTTTTAACCCGTATGAACTCATCTGAAAACCTCCAGAGTCAGCTTGACTGGCTGGCGGTTACCCAGAGCACAGAGATGAGTGAGGAGGATCCACCTCAAAAACCAGTCAGAAGCAGGACAGCTGAAATTAAAAACACGGTTTCAATGACTTTTAAAAACATTAAAGGTGAAAGAATTAAATACGTTTAAACTCCAAGTTCGGATGAAAGAGACATAAAACCACAAAGGAGGGAAGAGAAAATGCTGAAATGAGAATTCTTATATGTATTGTACTACGGCTAATCTCAAACGTCCCATTGTGGAAAGCAGAAGAATTGACATCTAAATGTACACGAAGAAAGCAAATAAATCTGAGAGAGAAACTTTCCAACCAAGATGTTGTAGAACATGCCAGCTCATGCTGTCTTGGTCAGCTTTTATTAACCATAATCACTGAACCAACATGGGATTCATTTCTTTCAAAACCTTCACTCAACGTTCCAGCTCGCCTCGCTGCTTCACTTAAACTCTTAAAACACACTCATTTCAGATGAGTGCTACTCACAAAATGTCATCTTCATATGCTTAAACCAGATGACCTTCATTAAGGAGTCAGAAGGGGCTTTCTTCCTAAATGTGCCATTTATTTTGTCATCAGCTGCAATCAGACATCTAGAGATCTATAATGGCGTAGGAAAAAAAAGAGACATCTGTGTTCAGGAAGCGCATGTCTCTGGAAGGAGGTGAAATCTTAATGTCTGGTTGAGGTGAAATGCGTTATGGGTGGGAAAGATGAAGTGGAGCTCGACAAAAATAACAATCGTGCAAATAAATGATGGAAAATCCTCCACTTTGCCAAATTCTGAGTCAAACTTAACTTTATAAACAGCGAACAAAAGCAGCAAAACTTCTCACCATCGTTTCCAAAAGCGAAAGCAGTGGGTGCACGAGCTGAACTTCAACACGGCAAACTGAATTCACTGAGTCAAAGTGGTTAGAAAAATGTTGAGTTGAGGTTTTCGTAATGTTTCTTGTTGGGTCGCATGGCTTACAGCGACGTCAAACATCAATATTCAGCAACTGAAACGCATAAAAAATGAGACAACTCCAAATGAATCTTCATTAGTTCTCAGTGCGATCTATAGGCCACATTCTCAAAAAAACCAAATTGCTCAAACAAGCCAAACAGTAAGAATATAATGACAATGGAAAACCAAAGTCACCTCAAACCCTTAACATTTCAGAGGATATTTATTGAGTGAAACCACAGTAATGGTTTGAAAAATAAACCTAGTGTTCCTGATTTCTGGTCTTTCATTTCCCATATTTATTTGGACTGCGAGGGCCAACGAGACTGCGTAACCACTAGTGCAAATTTGCAAGTAAAAGTAAAACTCCCAAGACATTAGAAAATAAATAGAATAGAAATCAAATTCTGTTTCAGTGATGTGTCACCAGTTGTGTCCAGACTAGATTTACCCTGCACATGCATGGATTCACAGTCATTACTATGCATTTGGGAGATTAAAGCCGTTGTTCTGCTGCATTTCCGGAGGCGGTAAGCTCCCACAGACAGTGGACTAGCCCATGAACTGATGAAACGAAGCCAGCGTTGAGATCCAAAGCCGAGCAGATGGACTGTCAGAGGGATGTCAGATGCTGCATGCAGAAAATTGCTCCAATTGCATTTTTCCTTCCCTGAACCACTTTTTGAAAATAGCTCTCTGGTGTGTCATGTTACAGTTGACCACCAGATCTCAGTGACACCATAACATTTGTTGCTGTTTATACTGGCTAGTAACAAGCATGAGAGAAGCTCAGCGAGCGTCCAGTATAAAGATGACTTGTGGTGTGAGATGATGACTTACAGCAGATGCCAAAACCTTAAATATTTCTTTACAGAAAAATGAAAGACAGTCTGTAGAGTTGTACGCTTGTAAGAAACAAGATGTTTTTTCTTGAGTATGAAAACTAAATGGCAATGTGTAGAGAAATATGTAACAAAGAGAAGGAGGACACTTCTGTTGATAAGCAAGCAGGGAATATAATCATCCAAAGCTGCGACTCCACATGGCTTCACGGCTTTCTAGCTTATTTTAGTTCAGTTGCAAAACCCAATGAAAATGTAACGTGATCATAAAAATCATAACATTCAATTAAAAACTGCAGGATTGCTTAAACTTGTAGTTTCCTGCAGATGCAGTTGTCAGGAAAAGTAAAAAAGCTTGATCATTTACAGAGGAGAACAAAGAGGAACGTTGTGAGAGATCAAATAGAAAACCTGACAAATCTTCAGCGTTCTGGGAGTATTCTGAGCATGTCAGACATCATTCTGGAAGTCTCCACATGCTTGATTTCACACAAGGGAATAATAACTCAATTCTACAACAGTGTGCCCCGAGATTACCAATGAGCGAAGAGATCGGGAGAAGAATTCCCAGATGTGCTGGCAAAGAAATGAGGCACCTGTACGTCTCTTTTTGTTCTAACAAGATGTTGGTGTGAAGCCCTTTTATTTTTTTTTACCCCATCTATTCGATTCAATGTCTATAAATAATACATCAACAACTTTAAGGCATATGTGTGTCCAGAAGAGATGCTCTGGGCTGAGTTAACAGAATGAATGGGAGACTCAATACAATTCAAATTTCCTTTTTAAAGATCCCAACTTGAGGAGGAGTCTTTCCCAAAAATCTGTATCCATGTTTACAAGTCGAAGATTGTCCCGTGTGGCTTTGCTTTACCGCTGCGATAATCACTCCAGTGTGTCACAGTGGAGAAATGAGAACTGGGCGTAGGCCAGAGGCCCTTTAGTCAATAGCACTGACTGTTTAAGGGGAAAAACTGCAACTCAGCAACTAAACAAGAAAGAATGAAGAAAAAAAATTAAGAGTAGTGTGTGAGAAGAGGGAAGGAGAAAACAGCCAAAGCACAAGTCATGGCTGAGTTTGAATGTCCAAAAATCAGCTTGTGCTTGATCTGAAAGGATACCGAAACGGTTGCATGGCAGGAGAGCTCCCCGGCTGCTCGTAAATCACCTTCTTTAAATACTAGCTGAGCATGTAATCTGAGATAGCCCCGGCAGATCTGGACTGACACGGTGAGGCTGAGAAATGATACAAATAATACAAATGTTTCTTGGAGCAGTATAATGATGGGCCAATCTGTTCGTGGGATTATTTTTCTTTGCATAAATCAGAGAAAGTACACTTTCCTAAATCATTATATAATTTTCAGATTAACGTTATAAAAGAAGTTTCTTTTGTTGTGGCAGAGGAACAAATACCACCTGTATTTATAGGCAACTGCAGACTTTCAAGCCCAATCCTCTTATGGGAGTTGTCATCAATCACAGTGACTCCTCCTGCTCTCTGTGTACAGGTGCATTAATACAGGGAAAGATTTTTTTCCCTTATGCTTCATAATAATATTTTCAACTTAACTTTTTTGTGATTACCTTTTTTTCTTTGTCTTTTATCTCTTTAAAAAAAATTGTTTTCTTTTGACTGATGAGAAAAACATTTAATTCATCCGTGTACATGACAATTAAGAGGATCTAAAGCAAATCAGGCATCACAAATAACCGATGAAAACAGGAAATGTGATGTTATCTAGTTTTTTATCCGACATAATCATAAACCGTTGACTCTAAAGGCCCATTCATGCTCGACGCAGAAGATGGATAGGGTGAGGGTTATCATTTACGTGCTTAATTGGTCCGGAAACTGCAGGATCAGTGCTGAGCGGTACAGCAAACACGTGACCAGTGCAAAGAACAAACCAGAGAAGAAGAAGAGGCGGTGGCGTACACATATCTGCAAAAATGATTCCTACTCTTCCATTAAAGAAGAAAAAAAACAGCTGTCACTAAGATAAGCTGATTATAAATACAAAACTTTATGAAAATAATTATTTATTTATTTTAATTGTGGATCAATAGAAATATTTTTAAAAACAATTAAAAAAACATGAGAAAATAAAATACGTTACGTCACTCATAAGCTAATATTTAGTTGAAGAATCCTTTGAGGCGATCACTGCAATCAGCTGTTTTCTGTAACTCTCCATCAGACGTCTACACCTGTCTACAGGTATTCTGGCCCACTGCTCATCAGCAAAGTGCTCTCATTGGTCCAGGACCATTTTGTTTGTTTGTTTTTTTTATCATTTTTTCAACTCAAATAAAAAAACAATGTTGTATTTCATTAAATTATAATATAGCAAATTTATCTTCATCATTACTTTTTTCAATCTCCAGTTATTTTGAATTACTATTAAGAATTTTGCCTTTTTTTTAAAGGAATGGAATCATTTTGCAGAGATGGGAAGATACTGATTACATACACAAGAGAGTATAAATGGGCCTTAAACTTGTGTTTTGCCGTTTATGTTTTGACTTTTTTGAGTTATCCTGTAAACAAACAGTCAAAACCACCTTAAATGTAATGCTTCTAATGTTTTATGTAAAGCACCTTGAATTGTCCTGCATGAAAAGTGCTTTACAAATAAACTTGCCTTGCCTAAAAAACCCATCAAAGAGAATGAACCATCCTTGGCAGAGTAATAACTCAGGAATAGGTGATATACCTAAAGAGCCTCTAACCGCTCTACTGAAATAGTTTGATATAAGATGTATGGTTTACTCGTTTGATCTAAAATAGAGCATTTGGTTTCTGGTGGCTCCGACCATCTGATAGAAGAACTTTACTGAATGTATCTACAGCAGCCTCTCTTCTCCCTGCAGTGTCCCTTGGCTGTCCTCTCCATTAACACCCCCTCCACATCGCCCTTTTAACACATTTTTGCCTCATCCCTTTTTCCAAATGTGCCATTTCTCTTCACATATTTCCCTCTATGTTGGGAACACCCGCAGTGATGATAGGATGGCTTCTAAAAAATTCAGTGGTGGTTCTCTTTGTAGCAGGATGCACCAGGGGAACGTGATGGGACCTATTCCGTTAACAGATTGGACCATTTTCTGCCTTCAGGAATATTTGAATTTAACATGAGGACACAAGGAGATGAAGCCGGAGAGATAAATTCCCAAAGTTTTTCATTTCTTTCTCTTTCTTTTGTTTGCATTTACAGGCCGCCTGCCCATGTAGCAGCAGGGTGGTTTTAGTTGTGGCAGCAGTCCATTGTTTACCGGGTGCCTGATTAAGCATGAGGTTTCCAGAAAACTTATTTAAGCAACATGAAATAGACGAGATATGTCCATACATCTTCCACTAATTCTTTTATACCAGCATAGTAGCTGGAAGTCTGATTGGTTTCACATGCTGACAAGAATCCAATTATAGGAGTTATGGTTAAAATAAAACAAAAAGAGAACAAAAAAAAAATCAGTACGAGTTTACTTGATGGGAATATCAACTGAATTCAAGCCAATGTAGTGCTTTTTACTACTGAGAGCATATAATACATCTCTGTGAGTCAAAAAATGACTCATGGATGCTAAAAGAAAACAGCCAGATCATCAGATCTATGCACATCTCTGTTAAAGCAACTCATGCATGCACTACAAGGATGGTGCAGGACATTGCTGTTGCTGTGGGACTTTCTTTTCCAGGACTGAAGTCTTACATAACGCCACAATTGAGTCCCAGACAGGCTGGTTATAAAAAGAATGAGCACTTTCAATGAGGAGCGAAACAAGGGACAATGTGGCAATATTACAAGCCTGATGCAGCATTTCACACCGTCTTTATTCCAAAGCTTTATTTAAGGGATTTTTCATTCCTTCTGTTGGTTTCCATATTCACCGAGAAGGCAAAGGTGGGGCCACAGTGTTGGCTCCTGCAGCTAAACATGCCTGTCAGGTTCGCTTATGGCTGATGAACAGTATGCTGAAGTAAACCCAGTCCAAGTCACTTTTTATCACTGCATCTGCACTCGCCCCACTTTTACCCCAAAGCGAAGACATCCAGGCGCAGAAAGACCTGTTCAATCATCTGTGTGTGGAATGTGTGCGCCATCACGCTGCCTTTCATGTGCTAAGAATAACAATAATAATTCACAGACACTTTCAAACTACATTTGAATGGATTGGTTTGATATTTTAAAATATTTTTTCTTTGCTTCCTTGCTAAGTGTCAGAAGAAATGACCTCAGCCCCATAACCAGCATCTCTAAAGCTCGTCTGCATCAAAGTAGATGAAAGAAACCATTTAAAAACATAAACTACGGGTTTGTTTCAAAGTTCATCGCTTTGGCCGTCACTATTTTATTTAGAACAAAAATAACGAAAGAGCGGGTTCAGAACCACGGCAACGATGTGCGCCTACGGATAGCAGTTTTCCAGTCATAATATACGTCTACCCAGTGCTCACCCAGCTTTATCATCTATTTAGCTGTTAAATATCTTTAAAACCCTATTCACAATATAACCATTATATTATATAAGATGTTAAGATCATAAACTCAAAAGCCTCATAAACTTTAAAGATAAATCTGCTGGACATTAGATGGAATCCGTGTTTCAGGTACCTCAGCATCATTCTTATTTTGTGTTTCATGCTCGTCTCTCAACTTTCCTTCTGTCTAAAATTTCATATAATGAATTACATACATTGGCCCTGCGATGGACTGGCGAACTGTCCAGGGTGTACCCTGCCTCGTGCCTGAGAATTACTGGGATAGGCTCCAGCCCACCCGCGACCCTGAATTGGATTAAGCGGTACAGAAAATGAATGGATGGATTGATGGATGAACAACATACATTCCAGCTATTCCTGAGTGAACAGTATTAAGCATTTTTCTTTCAGATGCCCTTGACAGCATGTGTTTGCATCTCACTACCTGCCAGGTTTTTTTTTTTTTTTTTCACTGCGCCTTTTGCAGACGTATTTTCCCAGCATTATTAAGCACTTTGCGTATTCCTCGGATAGTCCAATGGTTTTGGACACAGAAAATTCTCACATATCTAAATATCTATGAACTAAAGTTTGGAATTAAGGATGAGTTTGTCCTCGATAGACACAAAACCTTCACAGGGTTTTCCCGTGTCTCAGTGTCTTTCATTTAAATTTCATTGCTTTGTTGCTTGACAATGTCACATGGCCATCCATTCTGTGAATCAATGCATTTCCTTAAATGTCCAGCCATTTATATTTCTACCCAAGCATCTGTCTGTACCATCTCAATGCTTTTTTTTTCTGACTGCCCATTTCCATATCCACACCAGAAGCAGCGGTCTGTATCCCCATGTGGAAGGCAGGTGGGTGAGGGCAGGGGGCACTAGCTGAGCCCACCAGGCTCAATCTATCACGCAGTGACAGGAGCCATTAGAGCATGGTGGAGCATCTGTGGAGCCCCAGGTAAGAATGTATGAGGAAGGCCTTTCCTTCATCTAATGCACAGCAAGGGTATGTTTGGTTGTCTACAGCTCCCACACATGCATACACCGTGGCGTGTAAACATGCACAGCATATGTATGTTCGCAGGGACCCCCCCATCTTACATCTGCAATTCTCATCAGCTCCATCTCTGGCATTCTTGAGGTCAGGCCTTGCTGGCCTCACCAGCTCCACAACACCTGAGCTCTCAGCCCACGTAAACTCCATCACCCTTCACATACATTTCAAACACACACGCACACACATACACACCCCTTTGTGCAGCGACCTTGCACTAACAGGAGATGTGTGAACAGAAAACAGGAGGTGAGAAAAGATAAAGTGTGTAAGTTTGACATTCACTAAGGGCCAGCTGGGTCTCGTCCCAGATTTGGAAATCATTTTCCAGTTGCGCTGTCAGATGCTGGATGAGAACAAAAGTGATCGCAGAGGAATGTCTTGAGTTTCTCTAAGGATGTTTTTCAGGCCTTGTGTGCTTAGGACGTACTGATGGATGCAAGGCATTGCCTTGACATCTCAGGGAAAAATCTTCCTTATCCAGTTTACAGTTTCAAAGCATCCGATTTCAGTATTGTGTTTTCAAAGGATTGTTCCCACCATGGTCATGTAAGAAGTGTCACCCCCTCAGGGAGCTTCTCTCCAGAACATGGAGAAAACATCAGGACAGTTAAAAACAGTTGAAGTATCAAGAACAGTGGGGTCTAAAAAATGAAGAAATATGAGGCAATACAAGAGGGGAAAAGCAGTGAAGATGTTTAAGTAGAACAATATAGCCAAAAAGGTATCATTTGGCTTTTATAGAGCCCGAGTTCTGGCCAATTTCACTGGTTTTTAACATTTATTTAGGAAAGAGGACCAAGCCCTATATCTGCAAACAATTTACTGCAATATATGATGGGGTAAACCTCATCAGATCATATTAAACAGCATTCCTTCCTCAGCTAAATTGTGTTAATTGCGTTTCACTATCTCTTATTGAAAATGAGCCTATTAACTAATGCTGTGCAGGAAACGCTCTCGTAAAAAAGCCAGTTTTTCCACATAAACTGCGGTTACGCCACACACGCACCCCTGCCAGCTATGCTACATTTGAATGCTATCAACTCATTGCCTCAGTGCCTAGCAGCACATGGCTATAAAGGCTTTAATCATGCACAAAGCAACTGGAGAATATCTGCACTGTAAAGGTCAGCTTGAGTAAACAATTTAATGACAGGTTCTCTTGGTTTTCCCCCCCACTTTTCAAGACAGCACATGCCTTAGAAAGAAGTAATTAGAACATGCTGTAAACTGAAGGCTTGTTTTGGCAGCAGTTATCAACACCGTAGGTGCTGGTGGATTGGACACTGAACATACAGACTAATGAATGCACAAAGTCGAAGTAGAGAGAGGACTGATGTTTCTAGAAAAGCGGGTAGGATTTGTTAGCCTAGAAAAGTTAAGCTCCATTTTCTTTTTTTCAAATGTATTATTTCTGTAATGTATGAAAACCTTTAGAATATCTGACGGGGGATTGATTTATCAAGTGAGCTCTTGGTTTTGAAGACGGGTCTCTCGAGCATCCAAGGGTTCCACCAGATCTCTTAATAAAACTTTCCCCAATGCAGCCAGATGATGCCAAAAACTCTGACTCACTACTGCAGCAACATGTGCTTATTCACTTAGAGTACTATTGTTTCTGCCATTTTCTTTCACTCTGAAAAGTTAACATATTCCAACAAAGTCAGATATGTTAAATATTTAATATTGAAAATATGAAACTGGCACAAACATATTTATTTAAATCTTAGATGCATTTTTTCAAACTGTTTTTTGATTTCATAACCCTAAGAAGAAAATGACTTTTTTCTGTATCTGTTCCAAAATCTTTGATGCAAACCTCAACACCTGAGCTGTCAGTCAAAATAATACCTGTGCATTACCTGTTGCATGGAATTTGCATGCAGAAAATGCCTTTAAAATCTGGTTGAATGACTTATAAACCATGGTATTACCCTGCAGCTTTCAGTCTAGATTGCCTTCACCCTTCCAACAGCACACAGAAGCTGTCATGACACAAAGGAAGATTTGCAGAGGATATAAAACTCTACTGTAATTGACTGTGTGCCACAATCAGATAAGCAGGCCCATTTCCCCATTTCCAGTGTTAAATGTCAAATGAGTTGAGCTGACGGGAGAGCTGAGTGATAAAACATAAAGCTGGCCCATTACAGCTTGTCAGTCATGCAACAAGCTTGGTGCTTTACTCCAACTATAAGATGGTTTTATGTTCTCAAACATTAGAAAAGCAGGGACAGGTTGGCTGTGCTTTCATGCTTCTATGCCTTGTTTTCCACTTATCAAAGCACATTAATAAAGACTGTTTTGGGGAGTTATTGGCCAGGGACTCGGCACCTGATTAATCTAAATTTAAGGGGGGGGGGGGGTATATTTATTTTCACTGTGATCATTTTCAACACTGTATACAATTTAATGCATGGGCAGTTGAAGGCTCAGTTTGCCCTGAGGAGCAACTCCCCTTTGCATACCATCACTCAAAGTGACTCCCTCACCCCACAGAGACAAGGAGACAAATGTAGTGTATATGCTCCAGTAGAGGACTGTTCTGCCATTTGGATAACAGACTGGGTCACAGAAATCATACATATATACAAGTGATCACAAAGCACTCATTCATTCACAGACACACCAATCCCATAAGAAAGAAAGAAAGAAAGAAAGAAAGAAAGAAAGAAAGAAAGAAAGAAAGAAAGAAAGAAAGAAAGAAAGAAA
>JAOXYM010000010.1:31328448-31350550 GCA_028567055.1 Leptatherina wallacei | reverse complement strand
AAGAAAGAAAGAAAGAAAGAAAGAAAGAAAAAGAAAGAAAGAAAGAAAGAAAGAAAGAAAGAAAGAAAGAAAGAAAGCTCCCAAGTTAGCATGACTGAAGTGATGATGACAATTGTCTGTCTGTGCTGGCTTCTATGCCGTCTGTGGTGCGACTAAATGACATGCTATGATAATGACAGTTGTCAGCTAAAGTTGGATGCTAGAAAAAATAAAGGCATGCATGGCAAACTCACTTCCAAAAAAAAAAGAAAAGAAAAAAACAGCTGTTTTCTAACATCTTCCATAGCATTTAGCTGTTTTCCAAAAGGGCCCGACAACCCACTCAGTCCCTGATTAGTCTTAGAAGTGGGCTCCATTTAAGCTTCATTTTTTGTTAATTAAAAACTACTGACGTGTTGTTGTTTTTTTTCCTTTTCTTTTGACTTCATGTACAACTAAGAAAGCCTGGCTCGGCACCAAAACACTGTATAAGCATGACAGTTTGTCAGCAGAGGATGGGGGGGACTTGAGTATTAGAAATCATTCAGAGGAAAAACTGTTCGTCTGACAGTAGATAGGGACATTTTGTAATTACATTTCCTCTAACTTTAGCTCTGTACTGCTGCATATTTAAGCTGCGGTTAAGTGGATGTTTTAGGTATTTTAAGTGTTCACATATAAGGGTTCAGATATTTCAAGACTTTCATTGTCTCTTTTTTTTGTGAGCTCATCTGTATTAAGATGATGGAAACTGATTAGCTGGACAGGCGTTGATTTGTTCTAAACTTTTGCTGTGGAGCAATAATATGAAGAAAAATTATATTTCAATATGAATGCAAACAAGCAACATCCTGACCAAGCACACAAGAGAGAACATCCCTCTTTAACTTCCATTTATTCCAAATTTCAGACAGTTATCGCCTGCACAGACAAAGTGTCTAAATAGTTAATTTGTATTTGTTGAAAATTTGAGCAACTGAAAGAGAAGACTTTAAGACGTGTAATTACTAAATATTTCCTCCAATTTAGGTGTGACTATATCTAAATTAAAGTGGAGATCTTGCACTTACAGTTCATATTCATTTTAAGACTCACTTGAATGTGTCATATTCAATAAATGCTCCCAGAACACATCGGACTAACGTTAGCAGAAACAGAGGTTGGGGCTTCCTATAAGAATCAACTTTATGAATAATATCCATGATTCTATGGTTTATCGCTTCCAGACTTAGTGAGGAAGTTTAGTGGGGACTGCATCCCCTTTGATTCAAATCACTGTTGTAGTATCACAGTTCCCTGAATTGTCCCTGAATTGTCCCTGAAGTGGAAGAGGATGCAACTCAATGTGCAGCTGCAGCTGTGAATTAGTTCAGAATATATCTTAATCCTTCTTTCAGTTTGATGTCATTCAGTTTTCTGCTGCTTTTATAAATAATTTTCACAATTATTGTCATTTTTAATGAAATGTTCATCTCTCTACATCTGCTAAACATTTCCTGTAATGCACTTATGTAGAAGCTTATGAACTCTGAAGCTGCACTGGACTTGCTGCGCAGTAGCACAACACATCTGCCACTGGAGATTTTTGCCAACTGAGCAAACCACCATGGCGAACCATGAAAGAAGCCATAGACTTTGTTTTGTGCCAGAACTGTAACTATCCTCCAGTCCGTTTTTTTCCCAAAGACAATTGGATCAGCGGGGTGTGTGGACTTTCAATCAAAAGAGTTGAAAAACTGTCAGCTTTGAAGCATCATTTCCCTCAACCCTTTGGCCCTGTTTCCTGATAGTCTGGCCATGCCTGACAAGCCATTAGGAGGCTCGTCTTCCAGCAGCAATGGATGGGCCATACTCCAGAGGACACAAGGAGAGTCAGATAAAGCTTAAATCACAAGAAGACAGCATGAGAAGAAAGCAGCAGAGGCCTTCACTCTTCATTACCACACTACGCTGAGCAGGAAAAAGGAACGGACAGATATGCTCTTAAATTAACCAAGTTTTCCTTCATTTTTTCCCCTGCTTTTGCTTTTCTTGGTTTTTGCTTCTGTTCTTTCTGAACCCTTCCATGCCATAGCATTTCTTGTTTTATTGGGTTTTTTCCCCCCTACTTTCTCGTTGGATGCTATTTGTGCATACATTTTGCTGGAGTAATGATGGGTAGAGATATATGGACATTACAAACAGTAAACAGTAAAATTATCTGACTGGTGCTGTCAGGGAAAAGGTCCACTGAAAGGTTAATTGCTTTGAAAAGGCCATCACTGTTAACTCATCTATTCTTCAGAAAATGCTTCAGCTTTGTTCTACTGCTCGTGTTGCATGGAGCAGGAAGGAATGAGCTGAATTTTACTGGCCTAAAGAGGTTTTAATATTATTATATCTGCTCTCTCAAAAAAAACTAAAGTTTGGGCACCTGCATGATCAGTGCCCCCTTCATGGAAACATTTTAGCCTGCTGAGACTCTTCGTTCTTGTTTTAGGAACTTTTTGCTTCCAGAAAAAGGCTCACAGAATTACTGGGCTGTTGTAATTGCTGCGCTTTGAGAAGTCCGTCCAAAGATTTTCATTGATGTATCAGTTAAAAAGACTGTGGGTCAAGCCAAAACCTCCAGCTCGCTTCTCTTGAGGTGTCTATTCTGGATTTTTAGTTGTTCTAGAAGCCATCTTCCTTTTATGTTTCACTGTTTTACACAGATTGTGGTGACTGTTTCTACAATTTCCTTCAATTTAATGATATATATGTCCTCTACAGAGTGCACAACAAGCCCAAAGTAAAAACAGTCAATGTCAGAGTTAAACTATTAGAGATGAACTTTCAATAAAATTCTCCCAGAATACACCAGGCTTGTTTAGACATTTATTTGCCAACTGTCCATAATGAGTTTTGTGCAGATAAGCTTTTCTGCACCTTCTCTGCACCCATGGGTTTTCCATGACAGTAATATTTGTGCAGGTGTGGCTGCAGAGTAAAACAGCATACCACTATCTAACGGTCTGATAAATCTAGCCGATGGTCTCACAGGGGTTTCGATTCTTCTTTCAAGTAATCAAAGTTGCTGGTGAAAGATTCCTCTAGTCTAGTTATAGTTTTCCTAATCAGATTGAATACAGAATAACCAGCTATATGAAAAAATTACTATCTTGTTGTAGCCTTTTGTGTAGAGGCAGCCGTGGCTGTAAGGAAACATCTACTCACTTAATTATTCACACCAGCATCATGTTGAACATGGTGACAATTTTTTTTTTGCATAAAACAGTAAAATTTTCATTATTCAACATGTGCAAAGGGGTTAGGTTGGACGCTGTTTTCATTCAGTCATTTTCCTGTTTTCATTACATCCCGAATGACACTCAAAATGATTTTCATTGCACATTACTCATCAAAAGATCAATTTTGGCTGTAATGTGTCTGGAATACTGAATGAGCTTTGATTTTGTTTGTTCATTCTGTTTGCTTTCTGTTCTCATTCTGTGTTGAATCTAATGGAAACTACAACAATCAGACCCGAATAACACAGCTGTTCATACACAGGGGCATGTTTTTTCAATTCAATCTGTGATCACAAGCAAGCCAGACCCACATGCACCGACTGTCTTTACAGTATATATGCAGAAACTGCCCAACATTTTGTCCCGGACTACTGAAACTAGAACAAACTCTTTACCTTATAGAGGAGCGTGATGATCTGCCGCAGTTTGAGCCTGTGGAAAACGCAGACATCGTACAGCGCTGATATAGCCAGGACAGTCACTCCCAGCTCCTTCCACAGCATGCTGCAAGCAGCACAGCCCAAGCTGCTCAGGAACCATGCTGCAAGCCTCAAGGACCCTGCATGTCCCCGTAGCTTACAGTGGCGTATGTAACACAGCAAGGACAACAAGAAGAACAGGGCAGCACCTTCATCGGCCCGTCCGACAACACCTGCCACTGCCTCAGTGTGAATAGGGTGAGAAGCAAACAGCAGGCCGGCCAGAAGACTCCATAGTCCTCCCCCGAGCAGCAGGCGAGCCAGAGATGTAAACAGGATGGTCACAGCGCCGTGGAGGGCCACATTAACCAGGTGGTAACCCCAGGGCTCCAGCCCACCCACAGCATGGTTAAGGCGGAAAGAAAGGGTGCAGAGAGGTCTGTAAGACTTATGGCTGCCACTGTGTGTGAGCAAAGTGCCCCAGAAGTCATCATAAAAGATGTTTGTCCAGGGGGTCTCTGGAAGCAGGTCCTGATTGGTCTTGATTGCACGGCTGTAAAGAAAAAAAAAAGAAGAAAGGTTAGAAAAATGTGTTTATAGGCTACTGAAAGTTAAAAGATTAAATAAATATCAATAATGCCGGAATGGTTTTTAAATTCATTTAACTTCACATCACTTCTCTGTTGATTTATGTGTAACTGTGTTGTTAGTGAAGTCTGTTTGCCGCCAGCATGCAGCACATTCTCTGAGGAGGATGCACAGCTATTCTTCAACTGTGTGAACTAAGCAGAAAATACAGTTTAAAATGAAACTTTGCACCTTTACCCTGAGAGCTCGGTCATGTGATATTCACATACAGAAAATAAGAGGGTGAACTTCAAGCTCCGGGCAGCTTAGCCACCACAGCCGCAGCTTTAACAGCTGTGCACTATAGGGGATTAAGCCAGAGCACCACACCCACAAATACAAGCACGCAAGGGGCACTGCTGGTAAAAATGCTGCTTCATAGAGAAGGTGGCCTTCTGACAATCAGCACAACCGTTTTGAGACAAGGAAAAGGAGCTAAAGCCATATCCATCATTGAGGACACTGAAAAATAGCTTGACTTCTTCGTCAGGGTTGAACCTGCATGACCTAACTTAATGCTACGACATCAGCCACAAGCTGTGTGTGCCAGTAGCTGGTGGGACAGCCAGCAGGGGTCAACGAGGGGACTGTGAGAGGACGGCCTCTTTTTCTCTCTAGGCCTCCTTACATAGTAGCAAACTGCTTTTCCCATCTTTTTTTTCTCCTTTGTTCGACTAGAAGGACTCCAACAGAGCGACAAACTTCTGACGCTTTTCTTTGAGATTTTGGTGTTGATGCTTTTCTTAATGAGTCCCCCCAAGAGAGAAGCTGCTTACAAAAGCAAAGCAGAGGTGTTGTAATTGTAATTGCAAGCGTGATAAATGATACATGACAAGTGATAACAAACCATGTGCACCAGGTTGTAATGTGTCCTCACAGCAGTCTCAATTTACACACATAATTAGCTCAAAGCAAAACGGGCTTGGGGAGGGGGGGGGGGGATCCTTGTGCAGAACGGGACAAAGAGTATTCTAATGTTTTATTTGTGGTTAATGTGAACTTGAATATGGGTAAGGTTGCAAAATTCTGGGAATTTTCAAAGTTGGAAACTTTCCATGTGAATTAGCGGGAATATATGGGAATTAACAGGAAGATATGGGAATTAACATTAACAAAATTGAAGGTTTATTCCCTTAACAGGGAATTTAAATATAGTTGAGGAAAATATATTGTAGCATAATCTTGGATAAAACAACCAGATTTAATCTATACTACTCAATCGCATGCACATAGCACATGCATACTGTTGTTGAGGCCACACCCACTAAATGCAGTGTGCATTCCTCCATCACATGCAAAGATTATTTCTTCAAACCTGGAGTACTGACATGTAGGGGGGGGGGGGGGGGATGAGTAATATTTTACTCAACATGAATTTTTTTGTTGTTTAATAAAAGTTCAGTACAAGAAAGTTTGATTTTTTAAATAAATTTGTTAAAATGTTTTTAATTGTTTTATTTTGCATGGATGTGTACTTAAGAGAAAACAAAATCTTGACATTCATGTTTGACTATGATACAGTTTGTTGAAATTATTCCCAAATTCCAGTTAATTACCATAAATTCCCAGTAATTCCTGTAGAAATTGGAATATTTCCAAAATTCCCCAGATTAACTTCCCACAGAAAATTTCTGGAAATTTAGCAGAAATTCCTCCCCTTTGCAACCCTAAATGTGGGTAAGGTGAATGAAAACACAGTTGACTCAAGAGTAATGCACTGCTTCCAGTAGTTCGGAGGCTCTCAAGCAGAATGCTTTATCTTGGCAAAAGGGCTGCTGAATGACTGCCACCTCTCAATACCAGGAAGCCCGTGGGAAGCTTGGTGTGGTGTACTGGGGATTGCAGCATTCATCAAATCACAAAATGAACCCCGAATAGGAATAGTACCTCTTATGATGGATCTAAGAGAAATGCAGTAAATACCAGCAGGCCTCAGGATGTTGGAAAGGACATAGAAAATAATCAGCAGGGATATAATAGAAATGCCTCGGATGTCAGCACACAAGTGATTGGGTTTCTCTACCTTCTCTAGCCAGACTAAAGGAGGCTCTAACCCTCCACCGGCAAGAGACAGTAGTCCAACTCCCTGCTTCTTTTTTTCCTCTCTAGCCCATTTGTCAAGCGAAATCTTCATTTCAACATAGGATGCTCGCATAAGATGCATTATGGTTCAATAACATCTCAAAGCCATTTTAGAGACAAGTGCGCTCTTTTCTTTTTCCACTGCACAGTGGTGGAGCCAGTGAGGCCATATACATAATATATTGCCTCAAAACCACACCAACATTTTCTGGCAGCAAGGTTTAGAGAAAAGCCAATAGAAGGGATGAAAAGCCGGCTCCATTTACAGCCTGGGCTTCATGAGCTGCCATGCACACTTTTCACCTCTCAGATTGTCAGAAATATCTCAGATCCAAGCAAGCACCTGACATACAGAAAGAGAGAGGATGTAACCTCCAAATAGCTTCTGCTATAATTACTCAGACTGGATGGATGAGATACACCCATAGCTAAATCAACACATTTACATTACAGTCCATGCGGTCATGGTAATCAGTCGATGGCAAATCAATAATCCTCCGCATGTGTGTTCATCACCATCATCATCATGATCATCATTAAACCCCTGCTCTTCTACCAGGAAAGAGACCAGCTGGAGAGTAAGATCAAGTTTCTGCTGCAGGCTGGGCCCAATTTCTCAGCAGCGCTGGCAGCAGGGAGGACCTCTCTGCAAGCCTCTTCCAGCCAGGAGCACATTCCTCCTCCAACCGCCAGCCTGAACACCAACTCCCCAAGGAACTAAGGGATCATGTGGCCACTAACAAGAGAAGCCCCTGAAAAACTTTTCTACCTCACATTACTCTTTCTTGATAATCTACTTCTGGCTGCAACCCTCCATCCCTCTGCAACTTGTCTGGATTTCATTTGTGAGCCTCAATCTGTCTCGTTTTGTCTTCTTGTCATGTTGTAGACCGAAGCAGGAGGTGAAGTCAGAAATGGCAGTTTTACCCTTCTTGAATTTTATATAATATATATATATATATACATAGCCAGGGATTGGATAATTGAGATAAAGAAAAAGAGGGGATTTTTGTGCATAAGAAAAAAGACTTCTTTTTATGCAAATACGTAATGAGACATGAAGATATAGATCTAGAATAAAAAATCAATTTAAAGCCATTTCCATTAAAAAATAATCATGGAATCATTCGGTTTCAAAGACCGGAAATAGTCATGTGCTAGCTGACCGCTTCACCCCGGCAGCAGCTTCCCCATCATGATTAATTCAGCAGTACGATATAGAAAAATAGCCAGATTCAATGACTACAGAATCCCATGTGAAGAGGTTATCTGAAATTGGAAATTGATTCGGTACAGGCACCAAGCAATCACAGAACATGGGAGACAAAGCTGGATATTAGAAAGATAGAAAACCGAGGACTTGTCATCAGATTTTTTTTCCTTTACAACAACTCAATGAATTTAAGATGAAGCTTCGAGGGAAGCAGATCTATATGACCAGAATAAAACTCTAAAATCCTCCAAAGACTGGAAGAAAATAAAAAAGACAGTCATATCATCCTCACCACAGATTGCAGCTGGATAGAAATGAGTCACGCGAGGATGAAGCATTCATTTTGTTTTAAGTGACGGATGATTTGCATGGTTGGAAATATGAGAGCAAAATGAATGGCATTTTAGGATTGTATATAGAAGTTTTACATGGATGAGACACTCTTATTGAATTAGTTTGCCATTTACAGGTAAAGAAAACATTAATTCATTTCAGTTTATTCATTTTGTCAAGTTCCCAGCATGCATCATCATCATCCGGAGCAGTATAAAGTGTTAGGTGTTTTAGAAGTATCAGAAAATATTCAGCTTGTGTGGGAGCAAAGTTCAGGCAGTTGTTGGTATTGAAGAAAATAATACTGGAATAGATTATTTAAATCTGGTAACATTTTCTAACAACTAAACTCAAGAGTTATCAAACAAATGGTCTGATAAAAGATGGCTGTAAGGAAAAACTGTTAATTCCTCACTTTTATAAGTAAAAACTAGATCAATAATAATTACTCTGTGTGTTGACTAACCAGCTCAAAGTTTGGACTTTGAAACACTAAAGACAAAAAGTCACCCTTCCAACTACAAGTTGTATAAAGATTTCCATTTGTGACAGCAAGCGGGGGAAAAAACATCAAGTCTGGTGGGAGTTCAGGCAATGCGATCGAAAGTTTGCCAACTACATGTCATCACCCAGATAAAATATCTCAAAGAAGCTCAGAGGTATTTTCAGACTGCCCACAGAGACACTGGGGTAGCCCACTCAGTGTCTCCGGAAAGTTCTTTGTCTAATGTTTCTTTCCATGGCCATGTAGCAGGTCATTATCGGCATACCTCCTCTGCTCTTATGGCACCTAATAAAGAAGAAAAAAAACATTTTAACCTGGTAAACAGCATGGACTGAGTCGTATAATTACACCAAGGAAAATGTTTAACTTCTCTCGTTTATTTATGAAGTTAAAAACATCATGAGCATTTGGTGTGCAGCAATTTCTTATATCAGGTCACAGAATTTCTGACTCCATGCAAAGACGGAGGGGAGCCATTAGTTTTTTGAGGCACTGTTACAAATATCAAGCATTAACATTTCAAGATTAATTCAAAAAAGAAAAGCTGCAAACTCATTTCTGAATCCTCAGGCTTTTAGATATTTCTCGCTTTCAAGTGTCACCAAATGTTTTAATATATTCTAAATGAAAGAGGATGGCTTGAGAGCACAAACTCCTGCAGGCTGTACACCACTGACGCCACCATAAAATCCCGTTTTGTCAACAATAAATGCCTTCTTTCTTCCATTTGACATACGCCATTAGCGAGCTGATCATAACAATTCAAGAAAACAGCCTTAGGAAATTTTGAAGAGTATTTTATATGCAAAGTTGTTATTATTCTGAATAATTCATTCTTATTCAGTGATTTGTGCTCAACAAGTAAGTAAGTAGTGTTTATTTCTATAGCACCTTTCAAAGTAAAAATCACCAAGTGCTTCACAATGAAACACAAAATAACACAAAGAATATAAAAACAAATAAAACTAACAAATATCAAGATTCAGTCCTACTGCTTTGCTCCATCAGACAAAAACTAGACTGGGAGACTTGAATTCTTCCACAGGCTGGTCTACTTTTATTTACCATACCTGGAACAAATGAAAAGATCATTTTTTACTGATAGAAGGCAAGAGAGTAAGGAAAGATGAGGTCATTGTGTCAATCAAAGAGAAATCAACGTTGAATTTCCCCTTTAGTCCTGAAATACGACTTTGCCAATCAGATTAGTTTTATTTTACTGAATCCCATCTGTTTGTGTTTATCCATATTTTGCTGTTTTCATTCATGTCTCCTACATGAAACTATTGTTCTAGGATTTGTATGATGCACAAATATAGTACAAAGAATCTAAGTGTTCTTCGGAGTGCAACATGTAAAACTGGGACGAACTCACGCAGCAGCACTCCCGACGTCCCACCCACAAGGAGCGTATTTGCATTGCACCACTGACACAATCATACACCCTCGCTCCATTTCACGGCACAGCAGACAAGCAAACACTAGGACACTGAGACACTCAGTCTGGAGCAGGCCGGGCTTGTCCTGTGCTGCAGAGAGCTTGGTGAATACCCGTGCCTGCTGCCTAGCATCCCTGATCAGCCCTTTGTGCTGTACAAGATGGGCACAGTAGGATGTGACCTGAATGCTGATCACTAGAGCTAACCAGCCAACCAGTGAGCCACACTTCTTTCCTCCTAATCAGACTGGCAGAGCAGGAATCATGGCAAACCAGTGCTGAATCCTGTGGTGCAAAGTTGACAGATGAACCTCAAACCCCTGATATCCATATGAGCCTGTAGCGCCACAGTGCTGGCCACGGAGGCTATCTCTTCTCTGCTGTTGAACAACTTTGATGCGATGAAGTATTAGGGTAAAATACTGTGGTTCACTGCCTCATCAAAAGACAAAGGCATCCTGAATCACAGTAAAAAGCCTGAGTGCTCTAAAAGTCACTTTTTTCTGAGTCAGTTGTAAAGTGTGTGTGATTTTTATAGTTGATGCCAGGTGTAAGAGCCCATCACAGAGGCAGCCTGTGCAGAACACAGCAGAGCAAAGGGATATACATTCCGATTATTGTATCCAATAAATCTGTCAGCATGTGCAGAGCTGTGGTAAGATGTTAAAGAGCACTGGGTTGCCCATGCGGGCCTCATTCTGAGACACATCCCTCTTTTTTAGGCGCCAACTCTTTTTGTCCTTTATATCTTGCGTCTAAAATGTAAAATGTACTTTAAATCTCTAAGTTTCGCTTTCTGATGCTTAAAATGCTCCACACTTACCGTTTAGTGCCTTGTAACATTATCCAAGTTCTACAATTTACTTTATAACGTGCTTTTTATTTACAAAAACACCCATACACCTCTTCTTATTAGATATCTGGTGTTTTTTTTTTCTTTGAAGAGTAGTCGATCCCTTACATTACCTTGAATTACCAGACACCTTTATCCAAAACAATTGAGGGGAAACACACTGGGGAGGAATGTGGGGTTCAGTATGTTAACCAAGGATATCCTATAAACTTCAGAAGTCAGGGATTGATTCAGCAATATTTTCACTGAAGAATAACCGACTTACCAATAAAATGTGAGAAAGGAAATCTGACTAATGTTATGTTGGATCAATAAACTAAAGAAAACTGCCTGTGAGGCTGAGAAATGTAAACATATTAACACACTAAGGAAATGTGACTTCTTGTGGCCTTTTCTATTATTTTAAGAAGTCAGCGTTTGGAGCTTCAAATTTCCACAAAAAGTTTAAAAGTTTGCACCAACTGAAATACTAAAATACCACAACATGTGTAACATCAACACCTGATAAAAATCTGGGACTGCTGGTCAGATAGTGAACATTAGCTTGCCATGAGAACCTGCAATCCTCCTTCTGACTGAAAAGTGGCTAATGTCTTACCAAGAAGGTTGGCAACTGTATAAATGTGAACCCAACAATGGAGACGGCATTAGTTTGTTAGCATGCTAGCAGTTTGCCAGGCTAGATGCGTCTATGACAGTTGTTTTTTACTGTTCAATGTTATCCAGGTGGTTCTTCATAGCTAGCGTAACAGCTGTTATTAGCATTTGCATTAGCACTAAACACAGAAATACAAGAGAACCTGTTGGGATTGTGGTTCTATTACTTGAATTAAATGGTCGCCGAAGTTGCTAAATATATACTCTGAATGAATGTCAAAATTACAAACTGACCAATATCTGTCTGCTACAACTATGTCAATTATACATTTGTAAACATGTTTGTCAATATGCACAATTACTAACACAGTTTCCAGTTTTTAAAAGGCCTATAGCCTTCTTTGTTTTTTTTACAGAACGTTATGCAAAAAAAAAAAAAGTGTCCCAGCTAAGCAGAATAAATATAGTATACTGGCATAGGATTTCATCACTGGTACGAATGAATTATTCAAAAATTCAGAAAAAATAAAGAGTAAATTCTGTTCCGAATACAAACCTAAGACTGCTAGAAAAATACAACATATGACTTAGAAGATGACTCTGAGTGTCTATATGCTGCTTAGTTTTAATCAATGGTGACATAATGGTTTCATAATAGGAAAAATCGAATTTTTAGCCGATTTCAGGCTAAACTGGAAAATTTAACTAAACGCGTTTTCATTAAGTAAATGTCACATTCCTGTTAGATTGAAAAAGGCTTTTGTTCTCAGGCTGGTTCTAACTCCATGTTTCCTCCCTGTCTGACCCATGTCTAATGCAGAGCTAGTCACGCAGGCTCGACTTGGAGGGGGCCACTCCACAGCACTCCTCCTCACAACAGGAGGCTTTTGTCATGCTCTGACCTTTTTGGCCACATGGTAATAAATTTGTTTGATTCGTTCCTCCTCTCGTGTTCAGAGTGCTTCTCTTTCACATGGAAAGGAAGATCAATGCAGGGGAGGCTACTCTTCCTGAGCTTGTGTTTGCGTTTCATTTAAGACTCATCCGGCCTGGCCTACCACTGGGCCGGTTAAACATTCTGGTTTGGGTTCGGAGGATGTTGACCCATGGAGGGGTTCAACGAGACCTGCACCAGATGGTTGAACCGGCAGAGTGGGATGGGAAAAAATCTGCAAGCCAGAGATCGTCTATGTAGAGAAGCTACACATGAGCAATGGCTCATCTATCCTGCATCCTGTCATCCTTGTACCTAAACCGTTTTGCAAGGAAAGGGTTTACAAGGCAGCAGTTCTGATTGACAAACCTGAGTCATGGGACATCACTACAGAGGCCTCTCCTCACTGATGTGAATTGCAGGGGGTCTTAAATGCGGGGAAGGCCTTTGAGAATGCCAGTGAAGCAGAAAGAGGAAGACATTTTTAGTGCTGCTAATATTGCTTAAGCATTCGAAACAGCTGTGTCTTGTCTCATTCTCCTCATAGTTACTACTTATGATTGAAGAGACTCAAGGAACTCATCCTCCTGTGGGCACGGAGCAGAGGTTAGATTCTTTAATCCTAGTGCAAACAAACTAAAACGAATATGAAAGTTAAACCTTGCAAAAGAAAGAGACCAGAAAGAGAGCAACAGCCTGTACTTGTGCTACTTCCTGTTAACCGCAAAGCAATGACTTGTAAAGAGCATGAAAGATCATTTGGTGATTTAGGACACTCTTGTATACACTGACTCATTAAATTAATGATTGACAGCAGCTCTGATTGATCTCATTAGATACAATCACAACAGAGCAGTGTCTTAACCCAGGCTTTTTTACACACTCCTACCAGGGCCCTAATTGAAGTCACATGCAGAGCTATTTACAGCGATTGAGAACCTGTACCAAGGGCCATGTGAGTTTGTTTTGGTGTTAAGATGGAGGGACAGGGCTTTGGTGTTCCACAGAACTTTCTATTGTGATAGCTGATATTGCTGCCTTGTTCATTGTTGCGTGCTCTCAGATACTCAGGACCAGTGTGAGCCGGTACAGAGGGAGGAAGTCAGTTTAAAGCGCTGCAGTATTTTGGTGTTTATTTTTAATTTGAATGGAGAGCAAAAAATAGGCTCCTGAGAGTTGATTGTTATATGTTGCAGAAGGAGACGGAATATTGATGATATTTTCAGCTTTTACTCAGTAAACTGTGTTTAAGTGCACATCTGAAATGATAAAGAAGTGGGAAAACATGACGAAGGCCAAACTCAATGGCCTGAGGTCGTCTGTTAATGCACGAAGAACTTAAATACCTCCTGCACCGCTTACCGTTGCGTGAGACTGCAGTGTCTTGTAAACCTATAAACATCTCCAAAAGGAAAACAAAAAGCCTCTTACGTGTTTTTAAATGCTTTGTCTTCCACATGGTGTCAATTTGCATTTTTGCAAAGGAGCTCATTTACGTATTTGAAATTTTACAGCCACCAAATCACACAAAACCGCACTGCCTCCGTAACCAGGGCCTATGCTATTTACAGACTTTGAATTCCCTCATTTAGTTTTCCATCTAAAAAGTGTAGAATCTCTCACATTCATAAATCAGCGCAAGTAAACACACTGGTCCGACCTCGTGTCTTTAATCAAGAGCTGGTGAAGTACTTGCTATTGTCCAAGCATTTTGCATTGTGTTTGACTCAATTGCAAAAGTTACAATTACATGAAGCTTTTCTGTACATAATCCTCATATTCTAAGATGTGCAGGTAACACTGCAATTATGTAATGTATGTAATAGAACAAAGCTTTGAGCCTTGAAATAGCAAAAGAAAAATCTCCTCCATTAACAGTACTGTTTCCTCCTGTGTCTTCCTCGCGTTCCCCCTGTATTGTGTTGTCAATCTCATCACTGCAACACAAAAGACTTTCCCCATAGCTAATCTTTTTCTCTGAGTCAATATCATTCAGAGGCAATTTTCTTCTGTTCCCATTGTGGGGCTAAATTGAATTCCAAACCAAGATGCAGCGTTGCACTGCGACAGTCAGCACAATTGGATTTTTAAAAAAAAGAAAAAGTTGTTTAACACGGGCAATCCCAAGCTTACGAAATGTCACATGCAACAATCTAAAAATCACATAAATAATAAATTAAGAGTGAGTCTTGATGAGACTGTATCGTTAGCTTCAAATTACTGTGGAATGAGCTGAACAGAATCAATCGGATAAAGGGAGAAGAAATCAATGTGTTTGTTGGGTCTCCCCTTCTGAGAGCAGGTATCACACAACAGTAATCTATAGAAACTCTGTCCTCAGGCCAAGTCTGATTGTTTAAACAGACAGCTGCTTGTTTTCTTGTTCCTAAGTGGCTGGCGTAAATGACAACAGTCATGTGAGACCACAAGGAGAGCTCAATTTCAACATCTACCAGAGAGGCATGTGAGGAAAGTGAAAAAAAAAAAGAAAAAGCCCTGGGCCTGAACCTTTGCACCATCATACTTAATCTGAGGGGGCAGGAGCACAGGATGTTTTTAATTTCTGATTAAATGAAGACTCAATGTGTAAATCAGAGAAGCACATATATTTCTTAAGAAGAATGTGGTGTTACAAAGGGTTTAGTGGCAATGAAGTAACAGTGCATGAAGTTAAATCACAAAGATGAGGGGAAAAAAATCCAACTTAAGTCCATATGTGGAGGGTTTTAAACCCACAAACACTTCAAAAATCTGTTGGGACTTCGTTAAAACTGGGTCAAGTACTACAGGCAGAATGACCTGAGAAAAAGACGCAAGGCAGCTTGGGCTACCCAAGAGGTAGCTGGTGCTCTTTGATGTTACTCTGTAGTATATTCCTGGTTAGCAGGCAGAGCAACAAAGAACCATGTGGTGCAGAGGTCTGGTGGACTTATTACTGCATGTTCCACTTCATTCCTGTAGATCAGCCAGCCTGGCAGCACAGACAAAAATCTGTGTTATTTTTGTGGCAAAGCAGAGAAAAAAAAAAGTTTTGAAATGAGTAAAATGACATACCCTTCACTGTTTAGAAGGGTTACAATAAAATCTGAGTAATACAAGGATGGGATCTCAATAAACTGACATTAACATCCGGTAGGCCTCTTATTAATAAAGTGTCAGGGTGGTACCCTTACCAGAGGCCTGACAGACGTTTTCTATATTAGCAAGGCCTCCAATATAATGAAAGAAGAAAGAAACCTCCCTGACATGTGTGCCAAACATCAAAAAGCTCCACTCTTAAGATAAAAGGAAAGCTAATAAGGCTTGCATATATAGATTTATGGTTGCAAAGTGAGATAGAGAGAAACATACGGCCACATTGTTTTTTGAACGTGAAACCGAGACACAGACTGACGCCTGTTTCTTGAACATTTAATTCACTCGGCTATGATATATATCCCTACAGGTTTGATCAAACATAGCAATCGCTTGGATTCATGTGGTTTGTTACGGAGGAAAAGCTGAATGCTGCTCACACTGCCGAGTCGTCTGAAATGCTAGGATACATGCAGTTTAAAATAAATATGTCTGGCTAATCTTGAGAACCAGGGTTTCTTTTATTTCCCAATGAATAATCCATATCATCAGCTCAGCTCGATAAACTGCCCAAATCATCAGCACAGCCTTTTCAGCAACAAGAATCCAAAAACCTCTTTTCTCAGTTCTTTACTTTGGTACATTCAGACTGAGAGAAAGACTTGCATTCATTACATTTCTGGAATACTTGTTGGTGGCATATTGTAGATGGACTGAACAAAAGCCGAGGGAGTGGATGCAGAGGCACCGGGCCCCCAGATAGCAGGACAAAGGGCCCAGCAGAGCTAAAAGCGAAGTGAAAGGGCACAAACAAAAGGCTTAGAGGAGTTCTTTATGGGCCGGTTGGAGGAGGCAGAGCTGGGGACTCCAGGGCCTGTGCCCACGAACCGAGGCTTCAGGTTTTGGTGAGCCACTGAAGTACAACCATGTGTGGTCCATAATCACACGCAGCTAGCAGCAGGAACCACGCCCCCCTCAATGGGAAGACGGATGCCTCCTTGCTGATTGCTCCAGAACCTGTAAGAAAAGCTCAAGGAACAAAAGGCACTCCTTCGTTGGGAGATGGCCATTGAAAAGGTCACAAAAACATGCATGCCTGGGTTTACTCTTCTCCTGCAAAGGACAATAGATTTGACAGGTGCAGGGGGACACAAGACAAGAGGACGGAGCCAGAGAAGGGAGACGGATGGGTTTGAGTGTGAAGGTGGACGACAAGCTGAAAGAAACACAGGACCCTCCTGAGAGGCAAACGGCTTCCTGTGGTGGAGCACAACAAATAGTTATGCCATGCATTTCTTATTGACGCGTTTACTGAGGAAGCAAACAAAAGAAACCTGCAGAGTAAACACAACAATGTTGATCTGTAAACAATAACAGACGCAAATGACTCCGTGAGCTTTTTCAACCATCTGCAAAGGGCTTTTTTAACAGATATGTCAACATTTACGTCACGCGTTCAAGCAGAAACACTTGTCATAACATAAAAACAAAGAAGTGACTCGTCCTTCTGTTTATTCATTTGTCTTCATCAAGTCTGTCTGTGAATGCTTTTAGCCCCCTGGGGGCAGGAAACAGATGGAGCCGTGTCCTTCGTCAGATCAGAAAAACCAGAGGGGCCGTTCCGGCACTTCAATGCTTCGCCTGCAGCCTCTGACTGCACCAGCTCTCCTCTGCACCGTTTCCAGGTCAACTACCAAGAGCTGGAAGGGAACAGGCAATGTCTTTTCCCAGGAAGCCTTTCCTTAAGGAATTAGGGTCAAGGGAGTGAAGCAGCTGACCTCCCAAGTGCTCAGGATCAGAAAGTCAGAGGTGATGGAAGGAAGAGGGAATAGACACTTGCGTCATTCTTCATCTCCTCCTGCCCCGCCTTTGTTGACCAGGTCTCTTACACAAGAGGCTTTAGAGCTGCGTTATCTGCTGCTAACAGAAGATGAGATGGGATTCAGAGGCAGAGAGGCTGGTGATTCAACTCACAAGACACAACACTTCCTGTCCTGGATGTCCAACAGGCCATAATTCACAACTGTCACTTCCTATCTGTCAGCACTGAGCATGAATAGCAAATAAACATGCACACTTCAAGCAACACTCAGCAGCTTGTTACAGCGTGTGATAGATGCCTGGAGGTGGCTTGGATGTGCTCAAGAAGCTTAACAGCACTCTTGTTTCCATGCAGCGAGACATTTAAATTCAGCCCCGATAAGGTAAAATAAACTACAGCGTGCCTTTTGTTCTTGTGTAGTGTTGCAATGAATTTTAAGTAGCTGCATTTTATAAAATCCAGACTCCTCTCATATTGAGCATAGATGACAGAGTAAACAAGAAAATCTAATGATGCATTCACACCAAGAACAATCAACAGATCACCAAAAGGGCCAATTCTTTCTTACAGAGCGTGGAAGAGTCCTGCGGGTTGAGAAAAGGGACCGTATCTGGATTTTTCTCAAACATCAGCCAATTCTCCGAAAAAAATAAATCAGCCAAAACAATGCAGAACGTTGGCTGATATCATTTTCCAGATATACAAGTCCATAAATCAGGGTAAAGAGAAGCAGAAGCAACGGCTTACTGTAAAAACAGCTAGAAATGTAGTCTAATATTTCACAAATTTAGTGGGTTTTTTTGCCATAATGTCACACAATATTAAGCAAAAAAAAAAAGTATAATAAAAACAGATTGACCCCTAATATAATTTATGTGGATATCGTAAGTCCTTAGTTCAGTTTACACACAGCAGTCTCTGAAAACCTTTAAAGGGATTGAGCCGCCCCATAGCAGAATAAATTCAATATTTTTCCTTTAAAAATGGACAAGGATCCAGATGTGCAAAGCAGCCAAGAATCATCATTGTCGCCAAATGTCATGAGAAGCAGCAAAAAAACCGGAAAAATGTGGACAGCTGGAGGACACATGGCTGATTAAAAACAGCAAAGAGTTTCTGTAAAGCCAATTCTCTGCCTTGGGATTTAGCTAAAGCTTTAATTCTGATTGAATCATATTTCCATGAAAAGGTTTTGAAATGCAAAAACTAAAATATTCAATTAATTTAATTTAAATTCAAGACAAAAATACTTTTGAATCTCCTTTTTGGATTGAAAAGGGTATTTTTCCCAACAGGACTGGTGTGTTTCATCAAATAGTTTTTGGTTAAATAGTTGGTCTTTTTTGTCATCATAATCTTAAAGTGCATGCATTTGTTGGACCATCCCTTTCCTCCCTCAGAACAGAACAACACATCTGGCTCAAATTTTTAACCAACTGTAAAAACTGAGGTGGTGAAACATGATGAGACCCATGGTACGACATCTGGGTAAAAAATATTTCCATTTCCATTTTAGTGGCTTCATCTGATAAACCGTGTGGTGAACTGCTGGTCAAATGCAAACACAAACATGGGCAGCATTTAATTAGAATACACAACAACAACAAAATGCATAAAAACAGTCGTTATGCAACGGCGCTCAGGGTGTGACCAACCATACCCAGCATCTGGAAATGAGTCAAACACAAAAGCTACCCCTGCTGTCCTTCCTGTAGTCACAATCCAGTTTTCCTTTTTAGATAAATATAACCCACCAGAATATCACACAATCTTTCATCATCAGGAAACAATCATTTTAGCCTGTGCAAACAAAACGTGGGCTAATTTCCACATTTCTGTGGATGAAGAACAATACGGTGATCATAGCCAAAAAGGTTTTGACTGCGTCTGTTTCCAGGAACTTGAGCAAGCTAACCTTAAGAGCAGAAAATCCCTTCGTTTATTTCTCTCCCCACTGTGTGAATTAGCCTGGGAGATGCCATATCACACTATCAGGACAAGAGCCAACTATGGCGAAACCTTCTACCCAAACTGTTTGGCTTAAGTCGAGGTGATAAGTTTGTCTTTATTCAGTCTCCTTCACTCGCCATCATTCCACTCCCACCTCACTCAGATAAAGAAATGACATCCAGATATAAGCTAGAAGAAAAGATCAAAGATGTTTGAAATGAGCTGGCCAGAAATATCATTCTGTCACTCTCCAACTATTTCTTCAAGTAACAAACTGTCTTTTTTGGTATGTGCTACTGAATATAACGGCTGGGAAGCCCTTCAAAGGTATATTTTTTCATCTTGCAACACCTCCAGCTATATTTCATGCTCGACCCTCAGACATATGCAGAATACTAATAAATCAAAACAAAATCATCCAGAGTGCTGCTTGTGGATGTTTCCTGCACACTCGGGAGTAATTTGTTATTGCAGGTGGGCCCTTACAAGCCCAGTGTTCCTTCTCAAGTATCCCAAATAAAGGAAACAAAGACCTTAAGATTGAACCTGCAGCACTTGCTTTGCCTTGCTCTGCACAGAAAGTACATGCCATACAGAAATTCCAGCTTTGGAAGCTAAAATACCTTTAACAAAAACATTGTTTTGATTTTTTCCTTCATTCTAGCATCACTTAATGCGCGGGTTTGTGTGGCAAACACTTTGCATAGGTAAACTCACAGATTAGATTAGATGTATCCCATAATCCCTCTGTTGCCTAAAGGAAGGGATTTGTGGGTCAAGCTTGAAGGGGGTGGGTGAGTTCACACTGTGTCCACGTATGGAGCCACGATGCTTCACAAGACAAGGAGATGAAGCCTCCCCCTCCCCCCACCAACACAGACACCCAGACAAACATTCAAACACATGCATGTACCCTGCCTCAGACGAACCAGGAACAAGCCATAATGGCACAATGACCTACAAACCACATCCCCATGGGAATTATTCACAGGCTTTCAGATCAGATTCCATTAAAAGTCCTTCGCAGCAGCAGTGGAGGGCGGGGTGGGGGGGGAATTAACCCCACCCGAAGCCGAGCATCCTATCACACCGTCATTTAATGAGCTCAACATAAAGCAAAAGACATACTGTTGTCATGATAAGCATATGTTTTTGCTTCTGATATCCTGTGCTGGTTCATCAGCAACATGATTGAATACAGCTGTAAAAATATAATGTGGAAGGAGGACACTGAAGTTGAAGGCAGCATAAATATGCTTTTTCCAAGGACAGCATTCATGGCAGATGGCATCTTATTCTGCTTGTCAGAGAGGATGGAAACAACATGAGCAACCAGGGTGCATGCGCTGTCATTTTCACAAATAATTCACAAGGTTTGTTTTTTTTTTGGATGAATTATAAGAAACATTTTACTTCTAAACTGAGACAGCATTGGTGTGACAACTTGTATGTTTTTTAATGTGTACAAAATGTCTTTTTTATGTTGTTTGTGCTATATGGACTTGTCTCTGTAATCAAGTTTTACATTTTAATTGATTGAATATAAATATGGTTCATCTAATCAACCTAACTTAATTAAAAGTTCATTGTGATTTTGGATAAGAATCCTGCTGTAAAACATTAATAAAAGCAGATTAAAGATGTATTTATTTTAACATTTACAAATGATGGGAATGAAAAATAAGAACATTCTTGTGTTCTTGCCTTCAGATTTCTAACATGGAATGGTCAATATAAACCCAGCAAGAAAAAAAGGGAACTCTAGTTATTTTTACACTGCATCACGGATCTAAAATGAGCTGTCCTGTTCAATTTTGTTTTCTAGTCTTTATTTCCATTCTGTCTACATTATTCTGTCTACAGTGTTGCTAACACCTCTGAGGCTGCACAGCGGTGCTTAAAGCTAAACCCTATAGTAGGTTTAGCTAACAGTGTTTGGCACACTAGTATGCTAGCATTTCTGGCATATATTTCCAAGATAGAATTATAGTAATACACCATTTCTAAATATGACTCATTTGAATTTTTTTTTTTTTAATAAACATCACTTATCAGAAATAGAGGTATACACTGTATGGCTGCTAACATAATGCACACTGAGCTAACAAAGCACTGGGTTTCTGTGTAATTGCTTGATAATAAGCAGATGATTCTCAAATTATACAAACAAATGTGTAGAATCACACAAACTTTACATGTAACCATCAGTTTTCAGCTACACTTCCTAGTTCAGCGTTATAAATTGGGCTTTTACAATAAATCTGAGCAATGTTTCATCAATCCATGCTTTAGCATTATCATGGCCTATATAGCTATATATATAATATATAATATGATAGGTGCTGGAGTCTAACTTGGCTACACAGAGATCAGAGATGGGGTAAATTGGACAGATTTGCCCATTGATCACAGTCATGTCTTTGGACTGTGGAAGCATCTGGAAAACGTGTAAACTCCAGACAGGAATGCTCCAGCTGACCAGCAGGTTTGACTCCAGAAGCTTCCTGCTGTGAGCTGACAGTGCCACCCACCGAACCACCATGTTTTAACCACAAACTTTCAACTTTTTCTTAATTTTTTATGCTTCATAGTACAGAATATTTTATATTCATGGGTTTTTTTTGTATCGGTAGAGGGAAGTAGTGCTACCGTCTTTGAGGTGATTGTCTTTGGAGCCAAAGAGAAGCGATTAAAGGTCACCACTGAGCTTCAGTCTATACATCTAATCTGGGTGTTTAGTGATGGACTCAGACCTTTATTTTGAAAAAAATATTAAGGGAATCACAAAGTCCGCCTACAATCAACTTAAAATATATCAAGGTTAAAAGATCTGATGTCCCAGCAGGACCTTGAGAAACTAGTCCATGCTTTCATCTTTAGTCGGCTTGATTATTCTAACAGCGTCTTTACAGGTCTACCAAAAAAATCTATTAGACAACTGCAGCTGATTCAGAACTCTGCTGCTCCAGTCCTCACTAAGACCAAGAAAGTAGACCACATCAGTCC
>JAOXYM010000010.1:31288834-31303487 GCA_028567055.1 Leptatherina wallacei | reverse complement strand
TGCCAGATCATCGTCATTTCCCTGTGTTGTCCTTGGAGTTAGTCCGTTTGTCTGTTTTGGTGTTTCATTCCTGTTGCCGTATATTAAACCTTAGATTCCTGCACCTGCCTGCTTCCTGTGTCTGAGTCCTGCGTTTGGGTCCACATCTTCCATACACTGTGACATATATATTTATTTTCAGTTCAGACTGATTATATAGACATAAATGAGGCATGCCAAAAAATGACTCGCTTTGTTTCAAGGCATACAAAACCCTGTTTTAAGTGATAAATGTGTCATTGCTTGATGTTGGCTCGTAATGTGTCAAACATAGGTGGCTTATCAAAAATCTACATAAACCTAAAGTGAGTTTAAGACACTGTTTACTGTAGCAAACTGACGTGGAGGTGGTTGAACACATATGTTACACAGGAACAACCAAATTTGGTATTTAAGAATTATTCATTTGGATATTCAGTTCAGAGTAACATGAATCATCAGTTAGAATTTATGTTTGATCATACTTTGCACACTTAATGCTTCCACTTAATTGAAAGTGTGTATGTGGGCAATGTGAGAAATAAGTCAGTGCTGGAGGCGTTGGGGGCTGGGGACTGTTGCCCGATAAGTGACAGAGGGAGACCTCCCTGAATGGATTGTGGATAATTAAAAGGAATTACAGGGACACTGCTCTGGATGGGAGATAATTACAGGTTAAGAAGTATGTCTGAGTCCCAAATCATTTCTGCATGGAAAAAAGAAAAAACCCATGAGTGGTGGTAAGACAGAGAGTAAAGCTTGATGCAGGCTTTTCTAAATGTGGTTTTAGGATGAAGCCAAGTGGTTTAGTATACTTTGTGTTTGTGGAAGGCCTGACATTCAGCAGAATATGGAACAAGACAACGTTTCAAATCAGCAACATGTAATGAATAATAACCAGAAAAAGCTCTTTTCATTCAAAAGTTTGGGCACCCTGTGTCGGAATTTTTTTTATTATAAAAGGTTAAATGAGTAGAAGATGAACTGAAAAATCATCGAGCTGAAGATAAAAAAGTTATTATTTTTGTCCAGGATGTTACGTCTGAATTGTGTCAACTACTGAGTGAAAAAGGAAACGACCTCTCAGAAAACTTAATCCAGGGTTCAGACAGTAGGTTGTTGCTGACACCTTAAACCCATCAGTAGCAATGGGTTCCAGTTGGCAGCCACCAAGACAGCAAAAAGATGGGAGAGCATCCACCGGTAGCCATCTCCTCCTCTGTCATTTCTAATGAAACAAATGTTTGCTCAAACTATATTTATTTTCCTAAACCTAAGCAAGTATTTTTGGTGCCTCATCCTAACTCCAGACAGGCTGCAAAAGAATTTGAAGTTAGTTGGAAAAAAATACAGATTTGGGGGTTTATTGGGATTTTTTTTGTGCTGCCAGCGCATAATTACAGTGGAAACACTTCTGAAGGACCTCTGAAACGAGATAATATCCTATAAAAATCTTAGTCTGTGAATGACTAGGTGTTTTTTTTTTATATGATTGATAAAAGCAATCATATTCATGAAGAAATTGTTGTATTGATTGTTATAATTAACTCACTTGCTAATGTTACTTAGAGTGACATTTAGGTAACATATTTAATAAACTATGTAAGCTGGGCATACCATAAAGATACTGATATTTCCACTTTCCTCACACCCTCTTCTTTCTTCTGCATCCTCATCATCTGAGCATCCCATACCTCAGCTTCTACAATAGCTATTTGAGAAAACATGATAGCATTAGTGTGAGATTAACTCTGAAGATTGGCCTTGACGCAGCTTACTCTGCAATAAACTGTCATCAGCAAATTAGTTTTCACTTCAGAGCTAACGCTGCAGTCACAGAGACTGCAGCGCTAACGGACAAATTGAATGCAGGTAGAGGACGAAAGCATCCATCAAACAAGGAGCAGGGCTGCTTCCATGAATAAAATCCGTTGCTCTTTTCCAGGAGTGAGTTAATCGCTCTATTCACGTAGCCGGCCCATTTAATTTTAAGTTTCAATCTTTTAAATAGGATGGTGTTGTAGTGAGGACTCTTCTTTAGGGATTCAAACTGCTTGATTGTGTGATGTCAGGAAGATTATTAGATCTATTCTTGGTACATATGAGGGTAAGTGCAGTCTCACACACATGCACTCCTAACCACATCTCGGTGCGCATTCATGCAGAGGAAAACATTTTCAATTTAAAAAGCTATTAAACTCTGCTCTGAGAGGAAAGAGGGTCCACTGTGATATCAAAGCGCTAAATTTTACATTTCAATTATCTTTAGGACCTTTTTTCCTTGTCAGCTGTTCCCTTCAGGGGTCTCCTGCAGTGAATCATCTGCCTCCATCTAACCTTATCCTTTGCATCCTCTTCTATACTCCAACTAACTTCGTATCATTGTCTCCTCTTTGGTCTTCCTCTAGGCCTCCTGCCTGGATCTTGTATGTGTGTGTATGTGTAGCTGACATCTTACCTGCAGAAACCAGTCAGCACATCATCAGTTTGAAGAATCAGAGGAAATTTAATCGGAGAGCTGAGCTGCTCTGATCTGTTTCATGATCTGAAACAACAAAATTCATTTGAATATTATATCCTGGATTTTTACACCATCTTGTTTTTCCAGGTATCTCCGGCACGTCCCACCGTGAGGAGGCCTTGGGGTAGGCCCAGGACACTCTGGAGTGATTACATCTCTCAGCTGGCCTGGGAGAGCCTCGGGATCCCCCCGGATGAGCTCGCTAATGTGGCTGGGGAGAGGGAAGTCTGGGCTGCCCTGTTTAGGGTGCTGCCCCCGTGACCCGACCCCGGATAAGCGGTGAAGATGTAACGTAACTGTTAAACGGAAAAGTGACCGAATATTAAAGTGGCATGATAACATCCACTTAAAATGTTTTATTCACCTTCTAAAGCAAAAATGAGCTGTTTTGGCAGATTATGGCCTGACTAGCAGCTTGGCTCATGGCGAAGGCAACTCTTAGTCCTGCCATGGAAGGAAATAAAAGGATTTTTTCCTTTTTTTTGTTAAATTAAAGCAAACTGAACTGGTTAACTCATCAATGAACTTTTTTAATCATGTGGTTGTCACTAGCCCAATTAAATGATAACACAAATCTGGAGAAATGTATATTTGCTAATCATTTGTTTGAAGCTCTAAAAGATGTCGCAAGAGCTGAAATTGTTTGGTTGTAGCAGCCAGCAGAAGAGAGGAGGACGTTTATTTACAACACTAAGACAGAACCGGGAGAATCCTAAAAATGCTCTACACAAACAACAAGCCAGAGAATCATTGACAAAACAAACTGTTTCCATGACTTATTTAAAAAAAAAAGAAGAGTAAAACATGTCTCATAAATGTCTGCTTTAATTTATCTTATGATTCACAATTAAGGGTTCAGTAACTTCCAGCTCGTCTTCCTGCTGTTAAAGCATCAAACTCTCCACTGGTTGAAAATGCCAACAAAGATGTGTGTGTGCATTAAAAGGGAAACAACAGATCCTAAAGAAGAAAAGGAAGGTACATCATGACCAAGAACCCCCCCCCCCCCCCATCTGTTTATGCTATACAGACACAGGCATTGTCAGAGGAATGCTGTGGCTTTCTCAGAGTACCATTTTTACTTCTTAACTCAACCCGAGAAAAGGAATAAGTGCAACAGATCAAGGGACGGCTGTGGTGGTGGCGGTGTCCGGATGACTGTGCCATACGCGTCCTGAAAGCCACCCACCGCCGCCTGTGTCCTTTTTAGCACAGGCACGGCGGCACTTACACTCATCTGCATAACGAAATTACTCACAGCAAGGTCTTTCCACGGATGAATCAGCTTCTCCACTCCTGGGACAATCACTGAAACCTGTTCTTTATAACCTTTGGCTCCACAGCCCGTGTGACTGCTACTAGACTGGCTTCGCTGCACAAGATGGGCATTTGAATACATAATAATACTTCATAACCTCCAGACTTTTTTTTTCCTTTTGTGATTTGTTGGTGTGTCTGTTGCTTAAAATGTTGAATTAAAAGAGATTGAAATAACAGGAAATAAATGAATAGAGCTAGGAAAAACACATTGTATCTGAATGGTTTGCACACATAAACTAGTATCTGTTTATTTGTTTTCACTTTTTAAAGTGCAACATTTGGGGCTGAGCCTGAGTGTCTCTGATGAGAACCACAGCTGATCTGGGCTAATGCGTTGAGCAGAGGATTGAGGAGGAAAGCCAAGTCGAGGGATCCTTTAAACCTCGGCTCAGGCCTCTTCTGCCTGCTCCCTGTGTCTGGGAAGAGGCATGCCAGATGAGGGTTAACTATGTATTAAAGTCTTGGTGACGTTAAGGGGTTGTGTATTTTTTGATGTCATGCTTTGACATTCACAGTGAATTACACGGTTGCTGATCATGAGTCTCGTGGTAAGTAAGGCAGATATTTGAATCAGCTAGCAGACTCGAGCTAAAAAAGGATCGAGTAAAGGACCATGCTCATGAATAACAATGTTTTGGAACAGTTATTTATCTACCACAATAAAGAAAAAGAGAAAAAAGCAAAGTCTTTAAAGAGGCTGCAAAACATTTCAAAGCTGAATTAATGCTTTCTTGAAGTAGCAAGACACAAGATTATTGTCATAACTAGTAGTAACACAGAAACACATAATGCATCTGGATATTTTATGATTCATTTTGTAATATCCAGATGGTAGAAATACTAAATGAGATTCATAACTTGCTTTTCATTGGCAGAACTGTGAAAAGAATCCTGCTTTTGCTAACTTAGAACAAGCTCTTTATGACACGTGTCCCTCCTGTGGGCATCATGCATAACTTTGGCTAACTGAGGAGATGAGCAATATATATCGGATTAACATTTAATAAATCACACGACAGTATGATTGTGGAACACAATGATTTGTGAAAGGACGTGGTGTGGGATGAAGCCGGCTTGTGAATGGGCAAAGACGACTTTTAGAGAGGAGCCCACTGTTGCAGTCAGTCGGAGGAACTGAGGTGTGAAGGAGGCAAAAGATCGCTCATGCATCCCACTTCAAAGAAGCCAAACATGAAAAAAAAAGAAACACTTTTTTTCTTTTTTTTTTTACTTGTCCTCTCCAGCACCATCATAAGTAGAATGATGGTCTGGCTGCAGTGTTGTGCTGAACACGTTTGCTTTGCCAATAGGAGCTTTATGGATGTAAAGTTAAATATTATTCTTTATTTTCATATTTATCTATAGCTAAAAATGAAGATTTGAAGATGCCAAACAACCATGCATCCTCACACTCACTCCTGAGGTGAATTTAGTTCTTGGATGACGGAAAGAAGCTGGATGATCCAGAGAGAAACCACACATGCACTTAGAAAACATGCAAACTCTACATAAAAAGGCCACAGCCAAGATTTGAACCAATCTTCTTGCTGACAGTGCTAACCGCAACACCATTTTGTAGCCCCAGTTTTAACATCTAATGGATGCAAGTAGGCAGACGTGATTAAAAGCAGCATATCACCACAGCTTCCTCACAGCACTTCTAATGCATGAATCAGCCATATTCATTTCTATTATGGCTGATCCATGCACATGCAGGGCTGGTGATGCTCCTGCTGCTTTCTGAGTTTGAAATCTGACAATTGTTAATTGTCAATAAACCTTAAGCCTCCCAAAATATGTTGATGCAGAATTAGCTCATGAAATATATCCATCTACAAGCCATACATACTGTAGAAGTGTATGTGATTTTGTTCCTTAGTCCAAGTTTCCAGTTTAGACTCAGCACTACCGAGGACTGTTTTCTAGAGCTAACAGGTTCATTTAGCTCGTTATCTCGAGAAGACAAACTTTAAATAACAAGATGATTGAGGTGGGCTCAAGTATTAGTGGTTACTATGTTACACCTGATGATCAAATAGACCCCATGACAGCTGGGAGGGGCTAAAGTCATGAATACTTTTTTATATTTCTTGTACACAGCAAGAAGGTTTCTGGGGGAAACCGGGAGTTTGCATGTGAATGCTTCGGTTCTCTCCCGGCTTCCCACAGTCCAAAAACATGCATGTTAGATCAATTTGAGTCTCTAAATTCTCCCTAGGAGTGTGAACCTGATGGGATGTTTGTCTCTCTGTGTTGGTCCTGTGATGGACTAGTAGCTACTGGAATATGCCCCAGACCCTTCGCAACCCAGAATTGGAACAACTTTTAGTGAACGATTCATGGTTCAGACACCTTTTTGGATTTACTTTGACGTTATTCACCTTGGTGAGAACAGCATGTTGTACAATAAGTGCTTAAACATTGAACAGTTGTATGTGTGCATTCAAAAGCATACAGATGGTGAAATTAAAATCACAAATAAAGGTTAAAGTGCATTTTAGGTTCATTCTGACATACAAAAAGGCAAATATCCCTAACTTTTTGTGAGTAGTGTAAAAGTTGTGGGATAGTAGCTCTCGAGGACTGGATTTAGGAACCCCCGGTCTATCGTATCTGCCCTTACAATAATGGTGAGTCTTTCAACTCTCTTTGGAAGACACTGAGAGAAGCCACATACACACAAAGGACAGCATCACAAAAGCGTTTGTTCATAACTCTGAGAACATAAGTTACTCAATTGAATTTCCAGAATACATTCCTGAGAAAACTAGTTTTATTGTCTGTCATATATTTGTTGTTAGTCAAATTAGTTTTGCCAATATGTTTTTTCCAAAGTCTTTAGCTGAGGCATTCACTTCAGATTGTAGGATACGCACATAAGATAAAAATCTAATCTAAAGCATACATAGTGGTTTCATTGTGCATTTCTCCATCACTGCACTGATGCTGTAAACATGCTGTTTGATTTATAGGGGAGGGAGCACATAGTGGAAACACAAGTCACACAATGCTTAAGTGCCAAAGTTAAGCATTGCATACAAATGTCTCCTCCTTCTCGCCTTTGCCAACACACTTCTCCCATTTTTTTTCTTTCTGTTCTTCTCTGACTGTGTGTTTCTTTGCCCACTCTCCTGCTCTCGATGTCACTCCGAATTACTGTCTCAGGAGACAACATGCAGTTGACATATTGTCCAGCTGCACACATGCTTTCTACATAACGCAGTGGTTTCAGCTGCAAAGTTAACACTGAAAGCTAACAAAGTCAAGGGGCTCCTTTGTCCTTCCTTCTTTGGCTCTTTTTTCTCCTCAGCTTCAATCGCATTCAGAGACCGAGATTCAAAAGACGGAGATTCTGACGTGTCACACTAGATTGATAGGAAATCTGTGTTAGGCTTGAGGGAAGGACACTAAGGCTATAATTTGTCCATGTGATGTGGTTTAGGTGATTATGTCATTGTACTTCAGAGAAGGCCAACATCTTTTTTTCTGGTAATAATGTCATTACATGTGTAACAGAACAAAGATGAATGTCTTCTGTGACAAACAAGGGGCTTCAAATGTGTTAAAAACTGTTTCATTTAAAAAAAGTACTAAGTACTTAATGTGATCCATATGTATTTGCTCTAATTTAGAGATTTAGTGACATCCTGCATTGATTTTGTCATTTTGATGCTGGTATGAATGCAGATTATCCCTGTAATTATTATTACTCAAACTTCTAAAATCTAACTAAGGCGTACTACATTTGGATTTGATGTTCAGGGATTAAAGAACAAAGCAGTGTCAGTTTAAACTAAATGGTCTCATGACAGAGCATGGAATAGACTTGCTTTATTGAGCCACAATGCAAAATGTTTCAGTTTATGGTGACATGCATTTTCCACATTGTCCATGGCATTGTCAGGAACACTTAAAAGAGGCTGGAGGGGATTGTGGAGGCTGCAGATCCTTTGATATCTGGACACTCTGAATTCTTTCTTGCAAGAGACTGCTGGTGTGACACCTATCCTGCACAATGTCATACTTCCTGAAGGGTTAGGGATACCCTGGTCCCTGGGGGTGCCTGAATGAGGCATTGAGGTGGGTGCTGTCACATGTTGGGTGGCCGTTATCCTGGGCATTAAGCAGGGCCTATGCTTCGGGGGTGGGGGTGGGTTGCTCTTAGACTCGTTGGGCCTTGCTCTCTGCCCGAGAGGGTGGCCACCGACCCTGCTGGTCTGCTCTCGGGCCTGTGCCTCATGGCTGCAGTGCTCTGGCTAGGGCCTTCCTCTGCTGTCTTCTGGGTGGATGTGCTGGGATTCGTGCTCCGGGGTAGCAGCTGGTCCCCAGGTCCTGGACGCCTGATGGTCTGCCTCTGGTCGCATTTGCACGATCACGCTCATCCCTGATCCCTATTTATGCCCAAATTTTTGCCCCCACATCTACTAACCTGATGATGAAGTCATCGTGTTGTCTTGTGGATGTCTTTTGTAGGTGCTCCCGATGATTGGCAGCTTAGTTTTTCTTGAATATGTTGCAGGTGGTTTTCCTTCCAGGTGTAGCAGCTGGTTGTTGTTGTCTATCTGGAGTCTCCTCATCTTCTTTTTCTTTTCTTCACTCTCTTCTTTCATTTGCCCCCGTCTCCCTTGTCAGTTCCAGCACTAATATGTAAATCCATCATTAGACAAATTAGGAAATAAAGCATAATATTTAGATGTAAAGAGGAGCCTTATATCCATAAAGCTCCTATTGGCAAAACAAAAAGCTTGTTACGTACTAGTGGTGAGAACAAGGAAGAAGTTGGTTTCGTTTGGTTATTTCATACTTCACGAGAAATTTTCTCCATGGCAGGGTTTTGCGTGGGGTGGCGTCCATTTTTTTTATGCCACATGGGTTGTATAGATTTTCATCCTTTCTCACCACCTCAGTCAGCTGTTCCTTAAAACCATCCATTTAGCCCTGTTGAATCTTTTGTATCAGCAGAAAAGTGACACGCTGGAAGAACTCCCAAACCAGAGCTTTATTCAATTCAATTCATCTTTATTTGTATGGCGCCAATTCACAACAATGTCATCTCAGGGCGCATCACAGACTTTATTCTTGAAAACAAGAATAAAGTTTTCTTGTTCTTGTGGAGTACGCAACGGCCTTTAGAGTTTATGTACAAGGCTAGCTCTATAGTCCATTAGAAAACTCTACGAAGTTATGGCTTTTATAGTTTAATCTTCATATGCTGTGATTCCTGTCATGTTCTGCCTTTGCTCTACTGTAATATAAAAGCCAAGTAATACATGATCCCCTCACAGTTTACAACCATGGATTGTGACACTACTACAGTATGTACAGTACTTGGCAAATGGGGAAACAGTGCTGGTGAGACTGGGCTAATACGGTGATGGTATAATATATGTGCAGAGATGCTCTACAAAAACCACTATGTGCCATGATGACGGATCTCAGTCAAGATTGATTTGTGCTATTATACAGCACAAACAAATATGCAAGACAAAGAAAATGTGTTCTCTGCTAGCTAGATGCAAGTCTGATATTACCAAATACATATAACCGGTTTCTTTTTATTTAACAAGATGCTTTCTGTGCAAAATGTCTGAGTTTACAGCACATTTTCTAAGATGAGCAGAGGACAACAGCACATTGGCTTTCATTGCAATGGTGTCTGCCAAGGCATACAATGTAAAGCCACAAGTTGACAGATAATAAACAAAGGCTGACTGCTCAAAACATCCCAATACCACAGGAAACTTTAACATACTTTCCATCAAATGTCATGAAATTGGATTTTAACGTTGCATACACAACAACATGTGACATCTCTGAGGGGGAAATAAATACAAAAAGAAATAAATAAAAAGACTTTTTCTGTTAAGAATGCATGTGTTTATTGTTTCTCTTTGTCTCTGCCACAGAGATGTGACTGAATGTTGTTTTCTAAAGACTGAGTTAGCTGCTATCTATCATCATTACAACTTTCAAAGCCCTTTGTCTTTAAACTGATGCTTAGAAATGAAAATTAGACTCTCAAGTGCCCCTCGAGCAGATATTAGACTGTGCAGTGGCTGCATCCAGCATACTAATGTAATAAATGCATTGGTCCATTATTGTAAATCAAGTGACAACCTGTACCAATCTGCAGAGAGTGTCTCTGAGGGAGTACAGTGCATACACAGAGTTCTTCATTGGCCAGAGTTAGGGACTTAATGAGAGGAGAAAAATAGGTCCAAACTCCAACCATCTTAAATTACAGAGAGTGCTCTGACACTGCAGCTCAGCAGCCTCATATCACAAATAATGACCTGGGAGTGAAATTCCTCCGGGGACATAATGATGTCTTTTGTCCTATGCAGTACTCTGGGTGCCGTGATACCTCAAACTGTTTATATCATCAACTAGGATTACACTGTTGTGCAATTCCACCACACTCCCCTGTGATAGAGGATACAGTATCACTGAGGCTCTAATGGGCCCTTTAATCTGCACATCCTTTCAACACAGCAGCCGGGCGCAGCAGACGTGGGCGGGTGCAGATTCGGAGGATGTCGAGGAAAATATTTTGACTGGTGATAAACAGTGGCTTGAAAATGTTTGGACATTTCTGTTTTGAAGGGGATTGTGTTGCACAGGTTTACATGTTTATTTGAGCTTATTTCTGTCTCGGACATCTGGAAACGATTCAATGAAGACTTTCAGTATTTTTATGTATGTGCACACATGTGAGTTGCTGCTTTTCTGGTTTTCCTGTGTCTTTTTTTGTGATTGGCTGTTTTAATTTTACTCTAAGTGAAATGAACCATATACTTGGGATGCTGGGACGGGGATTTCCCTTCTGCTCCGAGGGATCATGTTGGTCTTTTTATTTTTCTCTACATAGGGTAGATTCAATTTACGTAGACGCCCTTTTGATTCTACCAGAACGTTAAATAAATTTACAATTAGGAACAGTGTCCCTTTTCTTTATATCCAACACAAGATAAAAGGAGATTACAAAAAATGTCTGCATGTCGTCTGCAGCTTAAATTAAAGTAAAGGTTTGATAAATTACCCATCAAGGTCTAATGAAAGGCGGTATTGATATCTTGACCTCTGCTTGCTTAATTTTGACCATTCCTTTTAAAATTGGTCTCTTGTGAGTTCCACAAGTTAACAGCAGTGCAATATTAAATTGCCTCGGCAACCCTCTGATATTGTGTTGTCTGAACTACAAACTTTGGCAAGTACATACATTTCCTCTTTCTGAGTAATAGAGACTCATTTAATCGTTTATTTAACATAAGTTGGTCTTTATTTTAAAAAACAAACAGAAAAAGGCTGCAAATTTCACATTTTAAAGGTCTGCGTGTTCTCAATCAATCACAGGCTTATTGCTGCGAGCAGGCTTTGGATTCCAGGCTGTGCATGCAGAGAAGCAATGTCAGGTTAATGATGATGACGATGATCACAGGGTGGATCAGCCTTGAATTTTTCACGCAATTTTCTGTCCCTTCAGCAATCATCGTGCACAGGTTACACAAAGTTCAGCTTTACAGGATGTTTTCATGATGAGGACATTCATGGAAACAGAAAACTGTTGTCTTGTTTCATCCAAAATCTATTTGAACTTTTAAACCTTGAACAACACAAACAGAACAGTTAACGCATGAGGACACTCCCTCTACAGCTGTATAGAAACCAAATGAAATCCTCCCACATCCTATAAGTTAGAAATCTTCATTTTATTGCTTTCTAGGTAAGAATTCCTGCTCCATCTGTCCGTGTTGTGTAGACACGAATAAAAATCCAAGAACCAAAAGACAACATATATAGCCTACAATCTGAAAGTTATTCTATATGCGACAAAAAATAGCACAATTTACTGTATGTCCATATATATAAATACATGATTTACTCTGAGAATGGGCTTTCATATAATACTGAATCTCTGTATTACAGCTATATGTGCAATGCAGTTCATGGCAAAGTCAGGGTCACTGTAAACTACTATAATAATAGTCATTTTAGTAATATGATGTTCATAGACTTTTGGCTGTGCAATGAAACCTTTTGGAAAGGCTTCAGTTTGGTGTATTTCCTCCAAATATGTGCTTCTCTCTTCCTTGCCTGTTTGTCATTAATTTATGGGATTAAGCCTTTGATTCTAAGTAAAGATTAAATAATATTATATTAATGCACAAGCACAGAAGTGTCCAGCTGTTTGGAAGATGAAGTTTTAAAGCTCCTAGGCATCATGTAAGCCAGTAAACTAGGTTTTTCAGCACCAGAGGCTGTGTTAGTGCAGCACAATGCTCTGCAGGCCTTAAAGCAACTAAGCCAACCTCATTTGTTCTGAACTATGACTTGTTGCTTTCAAACCACAAATGGTATGGTATGGTACAGAAACTTTACATGCCTTTACAGCACAGGTAATTTAAATAATGTGTTTCAGATTTTGAAGAAGATCCCTGGCAACCACTAAAACTAGTTTTCCACTCTATTTGTGCAACAAGTTCTCCACTTTCCACTTCCCAGAAAGAGCCTTTTGATTCCAGCAGAAATTGTTAAGTGCACATATTCCAACGCTCAGACTAGAGTCAGTGAAGGAGCGCGTTTACTGCTGCGAGACACAGGATGACAATGTGGGCATTGTGCATCTACATGCTTTTTGTGTGTAGCAAGCAAAGCGTGTAGCATTACAAACAACAGGATGTGACAATGCAGTGGCCCTGAGTGGTCCTCTCTCGCTCAGCTTTGAACCAACATGTGAACATCTTGAAACGCTTAATCACATCAAGGCCTGTCCCCCCCCCCCCCCATTTCTCTCTCTCTCTTTCTTCATGTAGCTTCTCTTCTTTAGAAGTGGTGGGCCGACTGGACTGAACACACCCCACCCATGTAAAGTATCCCAAGAAATTATGCACTGAAGCTTACAAGAATCCCTGAGCCCCTGGTTCCTGGCTTTTAAGGATGAAGATCAGTGAATTGTCCAAAGGGAAAGACTGCAGCGTTGGAGGTATTCTGGAGAAGATTAGATTAGTGTTTGACCTCTACTGTCAAGAAGAATACATATTCAGCATTAATAGATGAGAAGAACATTTGTGCCTTTTTCTACTAAAATTGAAAAGTTTCTTTTTGATCACTAAAATTAGGCCGACCCATATAAAATTCACCCTGAGAGAAGACTTTTCTCCTTTTTGTCGAGAGTCAAGGTTTAAAGTTCAGAAAAAACTTTTCCCATTCAACTTTTTTTTTGGGACAAAATAAAAATATATCAGATATTAATTATTTGTTAAGCCGAGCATATTTGAATATTCTATAAGATGTCTGAAGGAGATGATGAAGAGAAGAAAAGAAAAAGAAATGTTTCTCATGCATGGAAAAAGAATAACAGAGCAGGAAGTTCGACTGCTGTATTATTTAATGTATCACTGAACAGGAATCAAGGCCCCAGAAAATAGGTTCTCCACCATGACAATAAAATTCACACCCAAAATCCAAGTTAGACTTTAGACTTTATTTCCCTCTTGAATCATAATGATTTCCAGATGTTTTTTTCGTTTTTTTCTCCTGTCCTCAATGTGCCACAGAAGACCCGAGGAATCATCTCATCGTCCACATTCACACAACAAAGCCATTGTTTATCAATAATTCTTTACTATCCAACAAGCTGCAGAACATCCCCACACTCACAACCGTTCTCACGGGCACGCCGGTCCTTCCTAAACGAAGCATATCACTCCGGTTTTTCTCATACAGTAAACATCTGTATTAAATGTCTGCAACACAGTGCACACATGCACCCCCACAGTGAGTAAAACAGAGAGGAGGCACCATCCCATACACAGTGAAATGACTCAGCAAAGTCAGACATCACATTTAAACTTCAAGTAAGAGTGTGACTCAGTGAGCTCAGTTCAGCACAAACAGTTGGCTTTTGGGAAGCTCGTAGCTCCGTGTGTGCCAGACAGGTATTCATTTGCCTCACCTTCTCTCCCACCAGTTATCTTTCACTTTGACAGCTGGCGGTACATTGATGCATATTTTCAGAAAAGTACAGGTGAGATCCCCAGCACCTGGCAAACACAACAATGCAAGACTTTTTCTCCAATTAAAGCTTCTGAACAGTTATGTAAATAAAACATTTGCAGGCAAGAGCCTTTGTGAAAACAGAGCAGATGATTATCAGACGGTGACATTTTCATCTTGTGGTTTTGGTGAAATAACCTTTTAAGATAAAGATATGCAAAAGAAGAACAGATGAAGTCAAGTTATGCAAAGAGAGGTGCTTTCGCTATAGGGTACATAAAAAAAAAGCCAACAGCAGCTAATGTGATAGAACTGACAGGTGTGCCCTTTTTCTTTCATGTGTATGCAGCAGCTATTGATTAGTGAGCCCCAGATGACGATGACTAAACGTCCATGTAAATTTATGTAAAGTCCATGCAAATATTCCACCCCTGAGATGAGCAGACTTGTCTGATTTGCCTTTGGAACAAAACTGTCAAGACTTAAAGATTCAACTACAAGGCTGTAGCTCCAGGGCAAAACAGGATCAGTGACATTTTAAGGACATGCAGAGATGAGCTGCATGAGCTGAATAAAGCCATAACAGTTGCTTCTGTAATTACTGTAAAATATTTCTTTTATACTGACAGATGTGCAACCTCCCAATTACCTCCATGTTTGTATCTGTTTATACATTTGGGTGGATATGCATCCTAACTGGCGCCAGGCAGTTCTTGCAAAATCCAAGCTGCCAATTTCTCCGTAACAGACCTTAAAAGAGTTCAAAAGTCAAATCAAATCATCAAATCAAACTTTATT
>JAOXYM010000010.1:31269726-31288734 GCA_028567055.1 Leptatherina wallacei | reverse complement strand
TGAGGCCCTCTGGCAGGCTGTTCCACAGGTGAGGCCCATAATATTGGAACGAGGCCTCACCGTGTGTTTTTGTTCTAACTTTCGGTTTAATCAACAGGCCGGTACCAGAGGACCTCAGGGTCCGCGAGGGCTTATAGTCTAAAAGCAGTTCAGATAATTAAGAAGGCCCAAAACCATTAAGACATTTATAAACCATTAGAAGAACCTTAAAATCAGCTGAGTTCAACCCAGTTTGATCCAGTTAAACTCTGTTGGGGCACATGCCATGCAAATTTTGATAAGTGAAAACCAATGTACGGAGGAGAGAGTAAAATAACAGGTGAGGTCAAAATTTATTACATTGAATTTCATTGCATTTCCATTGGATCCAATGAAAATAAATAATATAACCATATCTATTACTCTTGATGTGGGCTAGGCACTCACATAAAGATCCAAGCCTCAGAGCAATGAAGCCTAGAGAACGCAGCATAAAGTCCACATTTGAAGTGACCTGCAGGTGTCACAACTCCAAATAAGAAGATTATCCTACATGCAAACAATACGGCAGATTGAGCAGGGACCTTAAATCTCAGGCCATGTGGGAGCCGTGGGCTTTATCCAGGATTGCATCATATCCATAATTCACCAATCATACACCCACACAGAGGTGGACCCTCTTTCTTAGAGAACATGAAACACATGAGGTTTTTATGGATACACAAGGATAGGTTCAGCTTCTCTCCCACCAGGTTTGGAAACATCAAGGTGTAAGTGTTTATGAAGCCACATGACAAATAGATTTCTCTTCATAACAGAGGCATGGTCTTGTCAAGCAGCCTCCAAAGCAACAAGAAAGGGTGAAAACCAATCAATGCGCCACAACTGGACCTAAATATAACTTCTAACAAGCTGCAGTTGTGGATCTGATTTGTTTCAGCTAAGCCATCTTTACTGCATTACAGGAAATTCCACACAATGAAATCTGTGAGAACATCGGCAGTAAAAATGAATGATAGATACACAGAAACATCTGACCTCATGATCTGCGGTCCTGTAGAAATGCAGTCTGGTCTGAATGTACTCTCTCTAAATCAGAAACAAGAAAAGGTTACACGGATCCATTTTTAAAGAGTAATAACCTGAAGCAACACTCTTCTAATGATATAATATCTGCCAGTTTGGGCTGTGGAATTCTTTAAATGACAAGTGGCCAAAAGCAAACAAGACAGACGAATCCACATGCAGCAAACTCTTGAAAATATCAACACTGACTCAGAGACACACATGGTGGAGCATATGTTATTTAGTGAATCAGCCTTTTCAATACTGTTTAGTAGTACTGCACCCAAGCCGGGTTCAAATTACACTGGGCCTTTTTTTTCAGGCGTGTACCACGACTTTACAAGTCATGTGCACGTGCATTATATAAATATATACATATTAGTGCACGGTAGCACGGTCAAAAATATGATTACTGCCAAAAACATTCTGCTACTACTGTATGCAGCTGATATGTTTAGAAAAATCTCACATAGGGACAGAGAGTTCTTTCAAAGAAACAAAGTTATTCCGGGATTTTATCATGTCAAGCATTTTGTGCTGCTTTTGTATGAAAAGTGCTTTATAAAAAAAGTTGGATTTGATTTGGTGTCATTTTAAAAATCCGAATTAGGCATTATTTTGACGAGAGAAGCTGATGTTGAGCATATAGGTGCCTTGTCACAGCAGTGAACCGAACCCACAAAAAAAAACACTTTAATCTCCTTATCTATGGAGTTTCTGATAGTTTTCAAGCCTTATATTTAGAATATTTATCGTCCAGAAACAAAGTTACGCTACTACTGGTGATTCTCAGACTCGGTAAAAACCATGAGCACAAAGAAGAAAACATGAATCACAGATTCACACTTTTCACCAACAGTTTGCAGGTTCATAAAGATATTTCTTCAAACATAAAGACTTCCAAAGGAAACTTTTTTTAACCACAATTTGTCAGACAATAACATGCAATAATTGTGACAGTGAGGGTCCTGTCACTATGCCTCCGATTGATCATGCGCCCTGGCTACTTGCCCACAGGGATATCCCTTTGGCTGACTGGTCAGCGCACATGACTCTCACCCAGGAGGTTGGGGGTTTAAGACCCCGCCCAGGCCCTCCTTGACCCTGCCAGGGAATTTACCAGGTAAATATGAGGGGGTAAAAAACCCTAATACTCCAGATCCACACTTAAATAAGAGAAATTTCTGAAATCATCCACAAAACCCTGGCAGAAAAGTATGTTTTAACAATCACTTCACAGACTCAAAGACCAACATCTGGTAAAGTGGTGTTGGAGCTCATAGCATCCTTTGCTAAACAAGCTAAATTACAACAAAACCAACACAGAGGTTGTGTGTCTGATCCGATTTGCTTGGATGCACAATTTGTCTCAAGGTTCCAATTACAATTTATCTTCCATTAAGGAGAGACGATGACTACTTTAGCAGTTGTGTCTGTTTAAGTCATGCGGAATGCTAGTTTAATTAGCAATCTGTCTCAATACAGCACTCATCCTAGTCTCCCCCTGTGGAGCCATTTTTAGAGCCCGTTCTCTTTCTTTCCTACCATCAAATCCTCTCTTTTTGACGAATGAATTATTATATGTTCCTACAATGAACATACTCTCGGTAGTGGTTTTCAAACCACGGGGCAAGAATGTTGAGTGGATTTAAAGGTGAGTATGTGGTTGTATATCAAGAATCTTTGGTTTATTTGAATAAGATCAAGCTTGACTGGTTTCATGCGGTTTCCCAGATATTGTGAATGAGTGACAACTGAAAATGTTGATGCTGCTTTTTGAGCTCAAACTCTTTTTTTATAAGATTGTTGATGAGGTCAACAAATACAGGATTATATGGAGTATTGTTGCAGAAAAATTATGACTTCTATAAAGTTATGTTTATGTCGTTTCTGATCAACGTGGCTGTATAACATACTAAGCCTTAATATTCCTGTTACTTTCATGAGTTGGTGTTTAGAAATAACACCTGCACCGTTTTGGTGCTGCAACACGAGGATGCAGCAGCTCTGCAGGCATGCACTTCAGCTGAAACCCATCCTGTTGACCCTTCAGGACAAACCATTTTTCTGTTGAATCCAAATAAGATTTAAGAGTTGCACACATGTACTGTAGCAGTCAAAATGAATAAAGACACATAAGCTTCCATTTGAATTTATTGCTTTTGTGTTGGAACTGGAATCAACAAGATGTGTGAAACATCTGAAAGTTATAATTGCATCTGACCACTAAATGGCACTGGTATGGTCTGTCTTTGATGCTTTGAAGCTCCAAATCTTTTATTTGATACAATCAGGAAGAAGCTTTCAAAACATCATGAGGCTTCATCGGCCCATCTCTACTGCATCACATCACAACTAAACCTGGAACAGATCTGTTTCATGTCACATCTTCACATGATGTTACTTTCTTATTCCCAGAATTAAAATTTTAGAGTGTTGTCTTGAAAGAATGGAGTTTTTTTCTTCTTTTTTTTAACCAGATGAATGGACACCAGGCTTAAAGAAGGACAATAGCTGTGAGAGACAGTTTTGTTTCAGTTTTTCACTCTTCATGGAGGGAGATAAGGTGTGAAATTGTTTAAAATTTGACTTATACTGCATAAAAACTGAGGTAAAAGCAGCCTAAGAAATCATTATAAAATCATTTCCAGCGGAGTGGGGCTGCATGTGAGGAATAACCAGAGAGTACAGCTTACCAGTTTTCTACAGTTATCTCTGCAGAGCCAAAAGCCTGTTGTAAAGTAGATTATTTCTACATAAACACAGACTCGCTGGCAGCTGTGTTACACTTAATCACGTTTCGGTTGTAGGATCATAGACTCAAAATTTCTGAAATACCCCAGGAATAGCATGAGATAACTTTGATATTGCCTGCTGAAGTTTCACCGGTGAAATATTCTTGTAGCCTTGCTCATTAGACCACTACAAGGCTCCAGGAAGTACATGTCGGTAAAAAGGAAGGAAAAAGCTAAAATAATAATAAGAAAAAAACCCTTTAGCCTTGCATCAGCTTCATGACCCACATTGAGTGATGTTTTGGATTCAGGTTGTATTATTTTGAAAATGGAGCCCAAAAACCCAACATATAAAATTAACATTGGGTCTGTCAGCAAGAGCAGTTCTTTGCCTGAGGAGTGTGTACAATCACGACAGATTACTGTACACTTGATACCACGCATACACATGTGGCAAACACTCCCACACAAAGCACTGATTTGATCTCAGCCACATGCAGCCATCAGGTTGTACTTTCTGGTGATTAAGTGAGCACACATGTTCTGTTGTGCTCTCTGCATGTGCTGTGCATATGCTGCGAAGTTCATGATAACAAAACTGGAAAAGGAAGTGCTCTTGTTTATTATCAATTTATTTGACTGTCATAGAGTCCCTTGTTTTCTGTATCATATTATGGTACTGGTTATAATTCCCTTTCTATGCCAAGAAGAACCTGATAAACTATAAATACGGTAGGGCAGGGAGCATTGCCTGCTCATAAGAAGTAAATCATCTACGAGGAGAATTACTCATCATGAAATCAGAAAAAGACTACATTTAATAACTACAATGTGGAAACTAAATGTTTCCAAATCCTGGTATGATGGTTGCTCCAAAAAGAGCAGTATCTCCCCCCGCCCCCGCAAATAATGACACCAATGTGTTAAATATTTCTTTGCAATCAGCCGTAGTGCTGAATGTATACAATAGTAGTAGCAGAGTCGAAATGTGCTGGGAGGCCTGGTGCTTTGTGTCAGGCCAGAAGATCAGAGCTCAGACGGCTGCAGAAAGAAAGCAATGAGTCATAATCAGTAGCTCCTTCCTTCATTAGCTCTATGTGTCATGCATCACAAGTTAAACTGTATATATTTATTTAATGTAACCCAAATGATGCAATTTCCTCTGTTTAGTGGGATTAAATTTCAGTCTGAACCTTTAAAAAAAAAACTGCCTTGAGGGTTTACAGTGCTTGTTTTTTTTGTTTTTTTTTTAAAGTTTGCTTGTGCTGCCAAACTACAGTAGGATTGCATTAGTAAACAATGGCTCCTTTTTTACTCTAAATCCTGGCTGAAGGCAGAGAAAGGCTTCCATCAACTTACGGATATCTTTTGTGGTGCAATCATTATATAATTTAGAAAAGAGTAATACTTAGAGAAAAACAGAAAATCTTGGGTTTTATGTTCAACAATTTAACTGGACTATAGTGGGGTCTTTGTGAAAAAGCCCCTCTACGCTGTGGAGCCTAGAGCACTTCAATATTTGCAAAGTATCAGGAGCCGATTTACCTTTTACCTGCAAGTCTGTTTAACAGAGGAGCATCTCATGAGCCAAGTTTTGTTTTCATCCGCTTTCATCATTTCTCTGTGAATACACATAACAGTCGGCTTATCATAAACTCTGAAACATAAAGAAACTGTTCACATGTGATCCATTATCACATCAGACTTTAATGTCTGTTTTTTGAACAGGAAACAACAACAAAAAATCTTCCTTTTCTTTTTGATACAGATGTTTTTCATCCTATCACCAATTGAGAAATTTGAAAATAAAATTCGTAAGTTGAAACTCGTGCTGTCAGATGTTTCAGTCAGAGCCCCTTCAACCATAAAAGGCCTCTCTTTCACTAAAACACGAGTCTGAACCATAAAAGAAACGATTACTCATCCTAATTTCTGTTTGAAATAATGAAATGCACATTTTATTATTGAAAGGTGCTTTTGTCTTTGATCTCACCCCCAGTTCAGCACCACTTTCATGAACAAAGTATCCAATTCATGCAAGAAAGGGCTGCAACCACAGCATTTCTCAGCATGTTAAATACACCCCAGGGATACGGGGTTGTCAGACAGTGTATTGATTGCACCTGTCAAAAAGCCTGAAGTGATCATCACACTATAACATCATGAAAAATCTTGGAAACGATGGGGATATAATGAGCTCATTTCTATATCCCGACTAACACATCTGCCAATGGCATTTTTAATGCTCATACATCAACAATAATTTTTATTTGCATATTGATTCACAAATATTGCACATAGATTAGCCAACTTCACTGTTGTATAATTACTGGTGGATTTATGTGACAGCATTTGAATGCCTAATGAACATAATCTTCATCTCCATGTCTGGTGAATGGGTCATTAGATGCTAACATGCTTACAATCTGTCAAAACAGGAGCACATTCATATTTAAAATGATGCTCTCAGAAGATAACAAATGCTTGACATACATATGGTGTTCCCATATGAGCATCACAACAGCAAAATATCCTCAACATGAGAAACCACTCTATCTTAGCGTTAGCATCTGAAAACATTAGCTTCTACCTGACAGATTTTTCATTGCCATGAGCAACACTTTTAAAATTCACAAACTTCAGCTTTGAATTAATTTGTGTGTGAGCCTAATTTGCATTGGAACAAAAATAAACCATAGACCAAGATGGAGCCACTGTTCAGGAATATCTGCTCCTCACATGATGTTTGACTAGATTGAATTTAAATTAGTACTACTCTTTCAAGTAGAGTGCACAATAAATTTCAGCCTCAGCCTGTTTAAAAGTTCTTAAACTCTGAAGTCAAGCTATGCATAAATCAAACAATGCTAAAATAATGAGTGGTTCAAAAAGCATCATGATCAAGGGTCTGAATTGGGATGTATGGAAGCCAGTTTCTGCCACTTAAAATAAAAAAAAATTAAATTCACTTTGAATGTCATAATTATGACATTTACTTTAAATCACACAATGACATTTTATGTCATAATAAATATTATTTTTGTCTCATAATTGAAATGTCATAATTATGAGAATCTATGACAGATTTTTTTATGTCCAGAGGCGGAGACAGGCTTCCATAGAAGGTAAGAATAAAGTAAGAATTAGGTAGTTTATTTCGAGGAGCACAGCAGAACCTGAGATAGACAGATGGACAGGTTTCTTTCTTTGTGTTTGTGTGTATTTATACATATTTATGAAGTTATTGCTTTATAAATGGACACTGAACAGAAGGACATAATTGGTAAAAACTGATCTTTTCCACCACACTGAAAGTGATCACCGTATTTTTCACACAATTAGGCCTACACTTTATTTAATCTTTGGGCATACTGCCTTGAATGTGGACACATTGGCATGTATCCACATGGTCATGATGCCACATATGATACACTACAGTACATTCCTCTTCTACTAAAATGTCCTCTTTTTCATCAACCCAAATCTGGTCACCCTAAATTAACTCATGTTGCAGACTTGGCAAGTTGGGCTGTTTGATGGGAAAGCTCAGGATGTCTATTGTTACTGCCAATTTATGTAGATCAGAACTGATGTAGAATACATTCAGAGAACGTCGAAGATAATGAGCTTGAATGAAGCAAGTGTGGTGGCATCAGTGCTAATGGTGCCCAGACAATGACTGGTCGATACAACAGTTTAAATTTGTCAAGTGGAACCATAAATATAACTAGAAGCGCTCAGAGAGCACAGACCTGCACCAAGCCATTGTATTTTTTATTTTGCTAATGATTGTGGCCATTATTTTTGAATAAGAAGCTCTAATGGCAAAATTATCCCAACATCCCAATTGTAAAGAATCCTTAAAAATAATTCAGGATCCAGGTGGTGATCACCCCAAAACTCTAATCCCTTATTCCTTTATTCCATTCCTGAGATTTCCTGAAAATTTTACCAAAATCCGTCCATATCTTTTTGAGTTATGTTGTTAACAGACAGACAATCTAGCTGTAATTAGAAGATGGCATGTTGCGGTATTTTCTAACATTTTGGACATGGCTGCACTGAATGCATGTGCCCTCTATCGGAGCTGCATCCATGCCAGAATGACCCGCCGTGCATTCATTATTGATTTCTCCACGTGAAATACAATAAATCAACATCAGCGGTTTCCTACTTTAGTATTATATGATGCATTTTTTCTAATATAAAAATATAAATGCATTTAAAAAAGGATTTAATTTAGTTATTTAAGTGAAAAGTGAATGTTGTGGAAGTATTTGACATGTTCTAATTGAAATACAAGCCCAAAGCAATGCCACATGTTAATTAATTAATGATTTATTGAGGCTTTGTCTACGGCTGAATAATTATTTCAAGATTGAAAGGGAAAAATAATTGGCTAAACGCCACTTTTATCATTACAAAAAAAATAGCTTTGTTGGCAGGATGTCAAAATGACCCCCTCTGGTGGTTCTTGGGGTATTGGAATGTTGGTGGTGTTTAAAAAAAAGCATGGATCAGACGGTGATCCGGATCACTCTCAACTCTAATCAGTTGTTCCTTATATCATTTCAGAGATTTCCTGAAAGTTGAATCAAAATCCATCCGTTGCTTTTTGAGTTATGTTGCTAACACACAGACAGACAGTTAGACAGACAGACAGACAGACAGACAGACAGACAGACAGACAAATGTACGCCGGCGAAAGCAAAACATCCACGCCTCGGCGGAGGTAATAAACTCAAAGCACAATTCATCAAGAGGTTTTGGTTGTGAACAAAATTCATTAAAGCAATACTACTGAACAGATGCTAATTCAGCATCTGTCTTGCATCCTGTCTCTTCTCTGAGCTCTTTCCAGCCAATAAAAGCCGGTCTGATGTTGACTCGTCTCTTTCTTTCATTCACTTCTTCTCTTTCTCCAATAATGCCCTCTAGGTTTTTTTGCTGAATCAGTCATGGTGAGAGTTAATAACAGCAAATGTGTTGATGTTTGGTTGTTGGCGTTTGATGTTGGGCCGTAAAGCATAACGCCGCTGTCATGTGATGCCCCAGGGTAGAAAAAAAAAGTGCGGTTTCCCAGCCTCCGGACATTGGAGATCAATGACGGCCCCAGGAATATGCATAATGAATGTCAGTGTGCCGTCAAAAGGAGTCAGAAGTTCAGAGTTTTAAGGTTAGAGAAAGTAAGGCCCAGCCAACGCATTTAAAATGACAACTTTTGCTTTATCAAGAGGTAAAATTACTGTGACGTTCTTATGATAACTTGGCTGATTTGTGCTTTAGCAAGACTAAGCCTTCCCATTCTTTAATATCATTACTGTGCAGCTCAGCCATGAGAAACTGGCACATTTTTTAGTTTGAATCAACGTCAGAGTGGATGACGTTTTAACTTTTCCTGTTTTGGATCATTTTCCGACAATGACCTGATCCCTGGAAGATGGAGTTCAACAGCCTTGTCTCTGCCAGATGACAGTTTTGCTGATATTTCTGAAACAATTGGATGAGCAACCTGTTCAGCATCCAACCTCCTGACATGCCCAACGATTAACATTTGGTGAGCAGGCGACTTTAACAGAACCGTCTTGTGAAAAACATTTAAGAGCGCTCTCATAGTTCCATGTGAGAACAACTAAGCAGAATTACTTTCGGATTTCATTGTATATTTACATCAAAGGTTTATATTACTGTCAGTTTGGAAAAAAAAAGAAACATACTTTTCTCCCCCTCCAACCCTGATGTATGTTTTCTATCTGGCCTCGTTGTAGGACTTGTTTATGTGATAAACAGCCATCAATAGCAGAATTTTTTTCATTTGTTTCCACTACTTGCTGTCATAACACTGCAGAATACTCAAGAGGACAATAATCCAGCATATTGAACTGCTCATGATGTTGCTCTTAACAATGACCCATGTGCACAACTCATCACGTCCAACCAAAAAAAGACATATCCAGCGGATATCTCAGGTCTGTAAAACAACATAGTCTGGGATGAATCACCCTATAATTTGTTCATTGAATCTTAATAATTATGAAAGCATCAAGGAATGTTTTTTTTATTTTTTATTATTTGCATGATATTTATATAACAAATCTTATGACTCTTCTCATAAGCTCATCCAGATTTAGTCCAAGGCCTGGATTGCATGCAGAATACAGCTGAGCCTTTTCATCCAGGTACAGTCCAGGCAGAAGAATTTATCGGCCATGTGGTGAGCAGATTCAAACAATTCTTCCTCATACAGTAACCTAGAAAAGACAACATTTGATTCATGGCTTCTTGGTCAGCTTGACGGTTCTTATCTTTTTCTGAGAACTTTTTTCCCCTTTCAAAAACCAAAACAATAAAAACTGGGAACATGTGGAAAGATGGAATAAACTCAGACTGATCTGCTGTGTTCCACTGGCAATAACAATACATGTCTTTCATGTGCAGCATGTTCTTAATTCAATAGTTTAATCAGTGGGTTGAGTGTACGATCAAAGAGATGAGAGTGAAGTAATCTTTAGCAAATGACAGATGACAGTCCAACAACAACCCAACAAGTAGTTCCCATAAATATGGTTTATATCTAGATCAGACAAGTGACTTATGTTGTCTTGATATTTGTTTTGGTTCAGTTTTGGAAAGTTTTTGAACTGCAAACCATCAGCTCACTAAAATTTGGCCAAATTATGTATATATGTATACTCTTATAAACAATGTTTTATAGATTCCTTATAAGTTTGAATGACATTCCTTCTAAAAGTTCTCATAGGAGAAATGAAATTAAAATGACAGCATCATCATTACAAGTGATACAAATCAATCACTACAGTTCTTTTAAATGTTATAGTGCTTGGTTTGTTTTTATTTGTTGTTGTTTCAGCATAATGGAATATAAAAGATCTGCTCTGCAAAAATTAAGCCATTGTACAAAATTGCACAAATGAACGTTAATTTCTTTGGATGCACCTTGCAAAGGTGTACCTGAAAGTGAACCCAACATCATCATCATCAGTTCCCCTCACGTAATTCTTAATCTTGCGTTCCTTTAAATTAACTTTGCACCCATCACAAGTCTAAGTATTTAAGTATTTATTTATGCCCACAAGCGATGATTTCATCCTGGGGGGAGGCATCCTCCTTAGAAGGAGATGATTTGGTTTAAGTGTCTTCTGATTGGTCCACTTCCTGGAGTCTTTCAGAGGGGGCAGGGGAGACGATGGTGGGGAATTATTTATGCGCACAACTCCTGTTCCAAGTGATGAATTCAAGCAAAAAACAAACAAGCTATGAACATGAAAACATCAAATCCAGCCATACACGTTCAAGGCAACATGGACAGCACAACAAACTGCCACACAAAGAACATCATCTGTTGCAGAGCACCTCTAAAGCTTTATCTTTAATCTCCTACAACTCTCTTGTTATCTGAGTCCAATCTGCTAATTGCAGTGCATGGAGGTTAGTAAATGCATATGGTTGCAGACCGTAACAATTACTTAGTGTATTCATTATATTTGTACTTTGGAGATTAAACTTTCACCAAATGTAGACACTTTTAAATCCAAGTTAAATAATTTCTTTTCTCCTGCGCCTTTGCATGAAATCTGAACTGTATGTTTTAACTTATCTAGATCACTTTTTGCTTTCTATCCTTTTCATTTTGTTATTTTACAGAATTTTGTTATATTACACATTTTAGCATGATTTTCGCACACCCTTTTAATTATGTTTTAACATTATTTTAATTGTTTCTATTTATTTTTATATCTTATGTAAAGCACATTGAAATGCGTTTTCATGTGAAATGCTCTATACAAATAAAGTTGCCTTGTCTTGCCTGAAATGCATGAATGCCAATGCAACACTAACATCTGAAACAGTTTGACTCACTATCTTACTGCTTGAGATTCAGACTCACGCCCTTTTTTGGAAAAAGCATCTCTTTCAGTTTCAGTCTTCCCATGAGCGTAGAATTGGACAGGGACAGTAAGGACAGTGATATCCAGCATCCCTGAGTTGTCCCTACCACACAGAACAGCTGAGAGATCTGTGCTCTCTATGGGCTCTGCCATAAGCCACACATTATAAACCATGGGGTGGCTGTACCTCAGGAGGAAGAGCAGTCCTCCAACGGGAAAGTTGGTGGTTCAATCCCCAGCCCCCTGACTACATGTCGAAGTGTCCTTGGGCACTGAACCCCATATTGCCTCCCGATGTGCCTATTGGGGTATTGTCGTGGGAAAAAATGATTCAAGTCTGGATGAGTTGGAAAAATATATAAAAAGGTTTATTAAAACAGAACAAGTAAATAAAATGAACAGAGTTATCAATTGCAATTGGAGAAAATTAAAATATGAATAATACTGATGTCAAAACTTTCCCTCTAACATCACAAATTCCATGCAGTTGCAATTAGTCGAAATGATCACATCATCTGTCACAATGATTTCAGCTATACGATGTAAATGCACCAGTAACGATGGTTTATCACTGTTGTCATTCTATCTGTTAATGGTCGTATATTCTTTCAAGATTTCATTAAGTTGATGAGTTTAAGTCGTGGATTTCTTCAGTGTGGTTAAAGTACATTTCTGTTGATGAAAGTAGTTGCTGACTCTGTAAATAGTGTCTGTGAAACCAATATGCTACAGATGTCTTCAACTCATAAAATCACAGAAACCATTAAGCAAAATAATAACCAAAAAAACTAAACAAAGAAATCTTATTGTTAGACCCTAAATAGAATATTTTGAATTATAAGCTTGTTCTGATGTCCCGTTCACTCAATTGCATGATACTGCAAATAAACACAAGTGCAACACTTGTCTTCCAGTGACCTCTAAGGGACACGTTTATGCCCCTACCGATGTCAAAATCAAACTTACGCCAGTGAGTCTTCCCATCTAGCTTTGTTTCATAAAACAGTCCTCCATGAAGTGATGCAAACAAATCCAAACTTTTTCACAGCTGTGTTGCTGGTTAGAAAAAGCAAACTACATCCTCTAATGTAAGAATGCTGGGTATAAAAAATAAGTCTTCAGAGTAAAAATTTGAAACTAATGGACAAATCTGGTTTCTATTGCATAAAAATTCTTCAGCATACCTTTTTTTTCAAAACTTTGGATGACACTAAAATAGTTTGAAGACTGCAGATAAGCCAGAGAACAAGGGAAAATATGCCAGGGGCCTTTTAGGGTAAAGAAAACTTGTAGGCTCCCTCATTTCTGACACAAAGAAACATTTCCATCAAGCATAAGTGAATATGTTCTATGCTTTTATAATTACAAAAAGATTCTGTTTATTTTCCCTGTGTTTGAGGGGCTTTATGAGACCTTGTGCTTATTATTTAAAGATTTTTTTTAAAAGGTGAGAGAAACGCCAATCATAATATAATGCAATGAAACAGTCCAGAGCAGCCTACTGACAAAACACAAGTTCACCCACTTCCCATTAAGCTCGAGACATCCACAAATCTGCCGAAGAAAAAAGTCATGGTGGACTCTTACTCCAGAATTGAACAATTTTAGTGAAATACAAGATTTCTGCTGGTGGAAGCCAAAGCAGCCTCCTTCATGGCCGTTGGATTAACATTCCCAGCAGTGTTTTTGCTCAGTGTTTGCACTTCCTTTGCCAGAACTCCAGCTTATTTAAAGGCAGTTCCAAAACTGTTCCCTGTACTAGCAACACTCAAAAATGATTAATATGCATAGAGGGGCCAGCACAACACAACTATTAAGAAAAGTACAGCAGCAGAAATAAAAGTCAAGAGCATCTCATCAATCATGGATTAAAAAAATGACTTCATCTTAGATGATTACTTAGAAGGGTGTTAGGTGTATGTACTCTGCTGGGTATATCTCCCCCTTACCGACACTCATACACTCATTTCAGTTGTTTTCTTTACGGTTAAATGTACAGCATGTTTACAATATGACATCTGATATATCGGAGCGATGTGGAAAATATGAGTGAAGGAATGCAGTGGGTTTCAGAAGGTGAAACCACAGTATGGAGAATTATGAATGTCCAATTAGCAAGAGGTGATTTACAAGCACACAAGAGTTTAATTTATTAACTCAATCAGTTTTTGGTCTCATTTACTAATTAGTAAGGGAGAGAAATCTGCCATTAAAATCATTCTCTTTACTGAACTGATGTTAAATGAATTTACTTTATTTGGTTAATCGTAACCGCTGACAGCGGAAAGCAAGTCATCAAACGTCATATGAGGATATAAACCTTATAAGAACCTGAAATAATGAAAAGTTAAGCACACCTACTGAACATGAGCTTGTTTTTCTTTTAGCTGATCACATCAGATTCACATCAGACTGAAAAAAAGTTCTTCATCTCTCCACGGGAAAAAGTCTGGTGTGCATTAGCTGTAAATTTGACTTTGCTTTTATGTTGAGAATTGCCTATAATGCTCATAACACCTTGTTATTTAGTCCGCATTAGAAATGAGTCCTGCAGATGAATCACATAGCACTGCTCAAATGGACATTTCCAGGAGAGGTAAACAGAAACCTGTGTAAAACTTGCACCCCTGTAAATCCGTGTTGACATCAACATGGCAGCCATAGTCACATAATCCATAACAGCTACCAGAGAACGCAGCCACACACAGTCTATGCAAAGAAAAATCTGCAACAGCTCTCGTCTGTGGGCTCAGAAGAGCCCTGTAGTTTGAATTATTTCATGACGGATTTGGATTGCAGCAAAGAGGCTTGGGTTTGAGACCCAGAGATGTGACAGCCCCCATTTTGTTGCACGCTTTGACGGACGTGAAACGCATCAAACATTCAACTTTGATTGGGTTCAGCATTCTCAGGATAAACTTGACCAAGAATCGTATTGTTCACAATATATTCATTTTCCTTTGAATATAATGCACTGAGGCAGTCTCAACCCCCTGAGGCTGAAGGGTCAAACCATATAAGTCTTATGTTTGGAAAATCCTTCAACTGACGTAAACAAGCCACCCTCAGAATACAAAGTCTGCCACTGCAGCAGTTCCCCTCTGTATGGGTCCAATGCAGACATTTTATTCCTGGAATATCATGTCCTTTCAACCGAGAGACTCAAAAACCAACCCAAAGAATTCAACATAGCTTCAAAGGATAACTTCCACCAACTTAACAAGCTAGCTGGCTAGCGTATAAGGACATAAATAACAGGGTACTGTAAAATTACTTTATTGACAAGCAATTTTAAGTTATTTGGAAGTCACTTGCTTTTAGTCTCACCAGCAGTTTGATGGATTCTGTTACTGACAATGGCATCACGGTCTAACTTCAAATGCACACAAATGATCCATCATCTTGCTGGAGGTGTGAACACAAGCAGCGTGGGAAATGCTTTAAAGTGTGAAGAATTACTAGATTGTGTTTTTACTCCCTTGTAGAATATCAGAGCTGCTAGTCGATGCATGCTTGCCCTCTAGTTGTTATCAGAACTGACATGTTTGTGTCCAAAGTCAAGCAAAAGCACCAACAACCCATGGAGGCTGTGGCAGGCCAGCTGTTCCTTTGTTCTGGGATAAAATTACAGCTTTTGTCAGTGGAATCTGGCTGCTTTGAAAGGAGCATAGATGGATATAAAAACTTCAGTTCTACAGCAGAAAATGCTGCCTGAGCAAAGAAAATACTCTAAATATAGCATACACTTGAAAACTGATGGGTCCAACAGGTCCTTTTATAGTGGACCACTCCATCACATGAAAAAGCAGCTAAATCTCAGAATGATGGACTATAAAGTTTGTAATCTTAGTGCTGACAGTCAGTTTGCAAACATAACAGCATCCTGTCAGGGATCCCAAATGCCCATATGTGTGTGTTCAGACTCAACTTGGTACAACTGCATTCAGTATTGCATGCAGACAGGGCTGGGACATGAGAGCATGGCTTTGTGGCTGGAAATACAGAGAGTTCACATCTGGAGGTCCACCCTAACCCTGAGAAGGACTTCTGGAAAGCAAGTGGATCATTAATTCCTGCAGCGCTTCCTTTCTTGCATTTTGGTTCGTCATTCACAGTAAATTCTCATCAGCACGTTTCACACCTGATTTATGTCCCAACTAAGATATCTCCTGATACATTAAGAGATGCATGCGATTACATAAACAATAAGTGGATTTTCCTGCAACGGCAGCAACAGACATTCTGTTGTTGCAACAACAAACACTGTGAGAAGCAAAGTTGCCCCTAGAAGTAACCGTTCTTAACATTAGCTTCTACAAAACACAGAAGAATGAATCAACAGAAGCTCAGGTCAGTAACCTACAAACCATGATGCCATTGTGGCTAAAAGATGGATCTGTACCAAACTGCAGGTGAGGGCAACCGGGCTACTTTGGAATGAAATTCCTGTTTACACATTTTTCTATAAGTTTGGTGCAGTGGGATCTCTAAGGTTCAATACAGTTTCTCATACAGTAAAACTGTGCTTCAAAAGGTACTGAGAATAATTGGCAACCCCAATGTGTGCATGGTAACTCTGTAAAAGAAAAAAAACCTCACAGAAGAAAGGGGCTGATGGGATTCCAGGGGCTACCCACCAAAACCAGTTGCTCTTAAAAGCTGTAAATTCAGTGAAAAATGGTGCTGTTGTAATTTATGTATGTTGTTTTTTCACTAAAGACACCAAATACATTTCATTGAAATGCAAAGAAATTGTGTCAACCTCCACAAAAAGGTGGCATGTCATGTTAGAAGCTTTGACATGCAGGGTTAGTTAATATCTTGTATCTACATCACATAAAAAATACATTATTTCTTTTTTGAGATCCTTTTCTTGCACACCTTTAGTTGTAAATCTTTGGGTTTTTTCAAGGTATCAATGCACAATGCATATCATCTTCCTGTTAAAATAGATTATTTTGGCCTAGTTTATCCTCTACAGAGGTGAAGAATTGTTCAAATACATCTACAAAACTGTCCTGGTTTGACAAAAACTACAGAAATCTGTCATTTAATCCATTTATCAATGTTTTTTTCATTGCATGAAAAGCTTGTGCAATAGCAGAAATGTCAAATATAAGTTCTTTACAGTCATTTCCTAAATATATTTCTTGTGTAAAGGTTATAAAACATAATCACCCTCAGATCTCAGTCTGAGCCAAATCAGTGACCCAGATCTGATGAGTAAAAGTGTGCCACCATCTGCCAACCCCCAAAGCTCCTCTGTAACATTTTGTGTAATGGGCAGGAGATCGGCTTGCGCAAGACTCAGCAGGCCAGGAGCAAGACTTCTTCAGGGCTTTTTGATAACAGAAGAGCAAAACTGCTAGCATGAAAAGGGAAATGCTCATTCACCTCTGAAATACTGTCCATCCAGCTCCTGCCAAGCCCATCCAGAAAACAGTTTTGAATTATGGCTCACAGGTTAACATTTACAGTTATTATCTAAAGCCAGAAGTTAATCTACTTTCCAATTGTTTTAAATCATCTTTCATACTCTCGGTTGGACCAATGGACACTGTCCTAAATCATGACTTGCATGAAAAAGAGAATGTTTTTGGTATAAAGGAGTCCTCTGGAAAATAGACTGACCTCATAGTTTGCCTCACTTCCATCTATTACAGATCTATGAGTGGGAAATCTATCAGCTGTACACTGCAGGAGTGGGACATATGAGGGATTATATTAGTAAAATTCAGCCCTGGGCAGAACAACATACATGATTTTACATTAGGAAGAACTTCCAGGAACTTTGAAGCAACAATATTAAAGGGTAATACTTGTTCGAGTCCAAATTTGACAGACCAATCAAAATCATCCTGCAAGTATTTCCTCTGCCCACAGAGTGGATATAATAACAACCTGCTGTGAGTTAGACTCTGTGCTCAGCCTTGGGTGAGGCTGTGAAACTGTCTGACTGATGCCATGGCCTTCAGAGAGCCTGGCCAGGCGCATGGCTGGCACTGCTGTGGTATTTGACTTCTGGTCAGAGCAAACATTTTACAAGTTGTGCCACCCAGTAAGAGCGCAGTGCACATCCAGCACGGTGATTATCTCTGGGAGGTCCAGTCTCTCTGTCTGTCTCATTATCTGCCTTATCGGACAGTGTCTACAGATAAATGCTACTGTAATGGCATGAAGTTACCAGATAGGATATTATACAACCTGAGCTCTCCAAACCTTGCTTAGCTACGCACGCCGTGCTCTGCATTTATAGACTTTCACCATGTGAACAAGATTGTCTTTTGGCAGGGCTGCGAGCAGAAGACCAGGGTGGAAAGTATCAGTAGGCTCCTGGCTGGGGAAGAGGAGTTGTAGCTCTAAACTGAAGGCTCCTGATTCCTGGAGGAAAATGCAGCTTTACCACGTTGTTAATTGGCTGAACTTCAGGATGATATTCAATTTTGTGAGAGCTTTTTTAAATAACTTACAATGTGCCTTTGTTTTGTAACCACATTTAAAAAAGTCCAAAAAAGAATAGATTAACTTTCAGATACACAGTGTAATGAGCACAATATTAGAAATGCATTAACTTGTCATTAAGTTCACCTAAACGGCTGCAAAACTCAGTGACTTACTGGTGCATTCGGTATGTAGTCTGACTTAAATCACGAAAATCAAGTTAAGATCTTTTCACATATAAAGAGAACTTAACACAGCTATGATGCCAGACATGCCTAAAGTGAAAAGTTATTGAAGAATGAACAAGTTTATCATTTTTCACCCTCATTGAACAATTGCCAAACACTTGGAAAGGAATCTAAAAGCACACACACAGAAAAAGAAAAGAAAAAAAAAACCTCCCGATTGATTAGTAATCCACAAAGTGACATTTTCCAATATTGTGTACCTTCTGTAAATAATCACCAGTCAGTGGGCAATTAAAAAAAAAAAACAAGATTTGAATTAAATGCTTATTTCACTTAAATTCTTTCTGGTTTTACAGCCGAATTTATAAAAGCTATGTGTGGGTTATCAACACAAATATCCTGATTCATATACAAACAGCTGTTTTCAAATATTAATAATAACTTCTGGTTATTGAATACAGTCAAAATAAAAATCAAATCAATCTTTATTTATAAAGCATTTTAAGTACAACTGCCCTGACCGGACACCAGGACCTCTGCAGGTAACGTGCTCCTGCACAGAGATGCAACTGATATTCTGCTGACTTTGTGGAACTTCTCAACAATTTTAATGTGTGCAGAGCAATCTGAGATTCTGATGTGTCAATTACTTTTATCCATCTCAGAAAGTGTTTCCTTAATCTTGCCTCT
>JAOXYM010000010.1:31236039-31249960 GCA_028567055.1 Leptatherina wallacei | reverse complement strand
AGCGCTCTCATAAGGTACATGAACATATTTGTGTAACTAACATTCAGTTGATGTGGATGGTTTAAAGCGTGGTCTCTCTCTATATCTGCATTATTTAACAAAGTTGTTTCTGTGTCACAAACTTCATGTTTTTGAATGGGTTTATGTTTATCGGTTGATTTTATTTCTAGCTTGAGGCATGTTACTGCATGTGAATGTCATCAATACAGGAAAGCAGCAACACATGACGATGAGATCCAACGCTTATATGAGGAAATGGAGCAGCAGATAAAAAGTGAAAAGGACAAGATTGTTCTGCAGGTACAAACCCGCTACAGCCCCTTTACCTAATTAAAAACATATTTCTACTTTGTCGCATGCATTATATTTCCTCATGCTTTGTGTCGCCGCATATTTTCAAACTGTGCTTCAGGACTACGAGCGGTTTCTGTCACGCAGTCAAGAGCTGGAGCTGCAGCTATCCAATAAGGAAAAGGAGCTAGACCAGCTCTTTCAAAAGCAGAGAGGGGTAAGTAATATGAGGATGTACTTCTCTGAGTGTATCGTGGTATTTGCAGTTGCAGTAAAACACACAAGACATTTAAAACAGGATGAAAGATAACAGAAAGCAGTAAAAAGTTAATAAAGTGATTTAGCACCTCTTTGCAAACAACTCACCCAGTGAAATAAAACTGTGATAAAGCTGAGCTGAGCGCTCTTCTATACAAATATATTTGCTGTACTTCGCTAAAGTCTTGAGCCAACCCCTATCATCATAATTCTCCAGGTTTTCTGAAGATCTTTTAAAGTTTTTCCCTGGAGATTGGCTGCTTTAACACTCATCACTGATTACTGAGCAAACATGATATGGATAAAGGTATAGGTATCAAAACATACTCGGCACCACAGTTTCCAGTTAGCTTAGCAGCATTCATACCTTTTTACACTCTGTTATATTTAATTATTTTGGCTCTGTCACTTACAATCTAACCAATGTGAGCAAGAAGCTTGTATTAATAAATTCAATACATATGTTATAATAAGCTTCATCACACTTCCAGATACAGACTCACACCCTAGCTGTCAAAGCTTGTTAAGGGGCAGAAATTAATTCAGATCAAAGCAACAAGGACTTCTCCTCTTTTTGGCTCTACGTGATACTGTATGTCAGCAGGTTTATCAGGTTTACTGTCATGCACTGGTGCTATGCCTGGAGCAGCGTAAAAGGCATTTATTAAGACCATAATGACTTGTTGGTGTACATTATTAGATGTCTAAAGTTAGTTTGTCAATGTCAAGTTTATTTATATAGCATATTTATACAGGCAAGGCCTCCAAAGTGCTTTACACAAAAGAAACCATTGTCATTTTTTTTTGCCAATGATTGTGGGCATTATTTTTGAGTTAGAAGTTCTAATGGCAAAATGATCCCCATCTCCCCATAGTAAATAATCCTTTAAAAAGTTCCTAGATCTAGGCGGTGAATCCGGATCACCACCAAAATCTACTCACTTGTTCTTTACTCCATTTCTGAGATTTTCTGAAAATGTAATCACAATCTGTCTTTTGAGTTATGTTGCTAACGGACAGAAAGACAAACCAGCGCCGCCGAGTACATGGAAAACCCCAGTAAACAAAGGCCAAGGTAAACAAAAGATCTAAAGGTGGAGAGACTGTCTGCAGACTGCACAGTTAAAGGCAAGGTGTTCCACCGAGCGGGAGCCACAACTGAAAAGGCTCCTCTAGTTTGCAAGTGAGATCGAGGGACCTTCGAGAACATTTGATTGGCTGAGTGAAGCGCTCTGCAGGACTGATGCAGTATAATTAGATCAGACGGATATTCTGGGAACAGCTCTTAAAAACAAATAAAAGAATCTTAAAGTCAGGAGTCACCCAGTTCAAACACATTTGTTAATTCACTCGGAAGATAAAAATGAATGAAAACATTCATCCCTTCTGCTTCAGTAGTTTGCCAAAGTCAGAGAATAAAGTCTGTAGCTGACAAACCAGAGAATGATCTCATGATGCTGACGTCCACATCTATGACCGCTCTTTGCTCACCTTGTTTCTCTCTCTTCGTTGTATCTTTTTGTGTCTACCCATCCATCTCCAGTTGGAATGTCAGTGCCAGGAGCTTCATAGTGAGCAACATGTTACGAAAGTGGAGAATGTGAAGCTGAAACAGACAAATGACGAATTGGCCCGAGAGCTGGAGCACATCAGCCAAGAGCTGACTTTGGCTCAGGAACAGCTGAGTTTACTGCAGGAGCAGTCCACACGACTTCATGAGGAGAAGGAGATGTGAGTGATTATTTTTCCCCTTTTTCAATTTCTTGTTGCTCACTGATTGGTCGAGATAAAGTAAACACATTTTTTGTGAAAACAAAGTTAAACACACCTCTCGATAGATGAAGCAAACTGAATGCTTCGCGTGTAACAGGCTCGTTTCCTATTTCTGGGTGAATCAAGTACCCTGTGTCTGCAGGCGAGGATGCTACGTAACACATCACTAATCCCTGTTTTGCTGAGCAAAGGAAGATTTTTAGATCTTTCCTGTTTCTCATTTACAAGGTCATGTTGACACATATGGTTCAGGTTAAACCAGAAGTAATTTACTCTTGTGCTCTTAAAGCTGAATTCTTTGGCATTTACTCTGATATGCTATACATGTTAGAAAGACAGCAGAAGATGGATGGATGGATGGATGGATGGATGGATGGATGGATGGATGGATGGATGGATGGATGGATGGGTGGATGGATGGATGGATGGATGGGTGGATGGATGGTAGATGGATGGATGGATGGTAGATGGATGGATGGATGGATGGTTAGAAGCCTTGTGTTTTCAGGGCTGTGACACTGTATCTTGAAATAAACTTGAAAAGAGATGACAGTGTAATTTGTCTTTTTTTGCTCTGGAGTATGTTTACATGTCATTTATTATACGGTTTTAATGCACGACCCGGAGTCTAGAACATCATGACGCATTAAAACCGTATAATGCACAGGTCCTCGTTGTTTAACCATGGTCCCACACAGTAAACATTTTATTACAAATGTTTATTTTTTTCCACAAAACTTGCTAAATGCGCTTAAGCATAGGAACTGTTTTATGTTTTCTTCGATGTACTTTTTATGCTAAACAACCGTTTAGCGATTCTCTCATTCACCTGTCCAACGCGTCGCTATGGTAACGCCCATAACGGAGTGATATAACTTTGGTTTAACTTGCCGAACTACGTGTGTGCGTACATACGAAAGTAATGCATGCCAGTTGGCATAAGAATTCTCCCTGACCGTGATATAATCATAATTATCTGATTGTTGTTTAACAGGGAAATCTACCGAGTCACTGAAGGACTGCAGAGAGAGCGAGCGAGCCTTCTCAAACAGCTGGACCTGTTCAGGTATGAGTCAGGATTAAAAATAGATCTGTTTGAAGATAGGAGCTGGTATAAGGAAACAACTATCACCTATTATTATAGTGATTTGTTCCTGTTGTAATTTCACTGCATATTGAATGATAAAATTATTATCTTGGGGAACAAAAAAGAGACAAAAATAAACAAAAAACACAAAAAAGCTATCAAGTTACAACAGTACGGGTCTGGTAACTCCTCTCATTTAGCTGAGGGACGCATTTGTCTCTCAGCTAAATGTCTCTTTATTCTTATTATAGTTCAGAATATAATACCTGGACAGTTACCAACTTTGTTGCCCTTCAGGTTCTCCACTTCAGCACTTTTCAGTTTGAAAGGAAATTTAAGTTTATTTAAGACTTTGGCTCATTTTTGGTTCTGAGAAAAAAGAAAAAAACCCTGAATGACTTGAGCCTTTCAACACATGATAAATGTGATGGTTACGGGTTTATGCCATTTTAACACGAGTCGTGTTTGAGGTTTTCCGGCTGCCTGCTCGAACCGGCTCTTTGGTTTATTTACACTGCTGATAATGTTTAACGATGACTGTAAACAAGTCGGCCAAATCATTTCTCATTATGAATAGGTCAAATAAGTCAATAACGTGATTCAGATTGAAGGTCAATGAGGAAAAAAAATCACCTGTAAAGCAACAAGGAGTGCTTTTGATCTTTCTGACTTCCCCAGAATAATCTTTTCTTCTCTGACCTGGTAATTATTCCTCCTTTGGTATTTTCAAAAATGTCTAAATCTCTTAAATGCTCATCATGATGGCGAGAAGAGCAGGGGCTTCTGTTAGAGCTTTGACTAAGGAATTGTGTTTACAATCATAAAGTCAGGTGATATCTGCACCTCTGAATGTAGCATGCATTATAACTCACATAGAAGCAGGGATAAAGCCTGTGCCTCACAGTGCCTCATTCTTGAAACTCTCCCCCAGCTCTCACCTGGAGAAGCTGTGAAGAAGTGGAAGCAGCAGGAGAAGCAAAAAGACAAATAATAATGAAAAGCAGCAATGTCTACCTGTGAATACGAATGTCTAAAATGCCTTTTAGACTCGAGAGGAGAAGCAGGATGTTTCTGTAACATCACCAGAAGCAGAAACAAAGCTCAGCATGGAAGTTAAGGTTGTGGTCATGTAAGCAGTCTTTGCTCTCACTGTGTCCTCTGTATCTTTTGTCCAGAGAAATGAACAAACATCTGCGAGATGAGAGAGACATGTGTTATCAGGTGTGTGTGATGTATCCTTTAAACCTTCATATTTATCCTGTCTGCACTTTGTATTTCTTGTTGTCTTTTTAAAATCTAACTTAAATGTTTATATTAAGAAATAAAATCGGACTAAACACATTAAACTTCATCTTCTGATTCCGTAGAAACCAAATAGTTGTAAGAAACCTGCAGGCTTGAAGCAGGGGCCTGTGGTTCATGGTGCGAAACACACAAACGCTGATGTCTTCAAGAGGTAAACTATTCAAATCTTTATTGTTTGAAGATGCATCATTTAGAATACTGCAGGCGTGTTGTAATGTCACGTTTAATCTGCAGCGAGGATGGGGAGTCGTCCTCCAGCTCTTTGAGGCAGAGCATCGTTAATGGGCCATACCAGCCATCTTTCCCAGCAAGGGCAGGGGGGCACTTCCGGAGGATCATCTCGATTGAGGAAGACCACCTCCCCCATCTGCTGAATGACTCTCAGTCACAGAACCTTCCCCAAAAATATGATAAAGAAGAGGAAGACTCAGACAGCGGAGACGCTATAGACTTGGTGATGAGTGATATTTACCCGCGTGCATCACCAGTTCGTCCACAACAGCCAGTGGAAAGTGTGGGTCAAAGACAGATCCCAACATCTCCCAGGGGTCAGCCCGTTGGCAAGGAGACCAGCTTTAACGTAAGGATGGAGAGCTTAATTAAAAACAACAACACTGCACTGAGCGTAAAAGTAATCTCATTACTTTCATTTCTGCTGTTTCCTCAGGAGGAAAGCGGTCCCTCTGCACCCGATCGCCTCTTCAAGATCGTCCTGGTGGGGAACTCTAGTGTTGGAAAGACCTCCCTCCTTCGGCGATTTTGCGACGACAGCTTCCACCCTGGCACTTCTGCCACTGTGGGTACGTAGGGTGTGGCGCTCCCGTGTGCTGACAAGTGTCAGCCATGTTGTTGACCTAAGGTGTTGCACGTGTTTGCTTACACTGCTGTAAAATATAACAGTCGGCTATGACACTGAAAAGCACACATTTATTTATTTAACTCTCTTCACAACATCACAGGCAGGTCGCTTCTTTGGAACAGGCTTTTATTACGCGGTCACGTCTTCTGCGTGGTTTCCATCACATTCAGGCCTCCAAGCCTTAAGAGTACAACATAGGTTTAAACAAGCAGTATGAGAATTAAACTAACAAACACAAGTTTAGCTGTTTAGTCGTGAAAAAGGGTTTTAGTTCTTGAAAACCAGCTCCTCTGCAGGACTGTTTACGTTTGTTGCTTACTGACGAGATCTCATGATCATCATCATCATGCTTGTAAAGCCTGACAATGTCAACGTACATTCAAATTAAAATGAAGACAGTTCAACTTATATTTACATGAGATCTGAAATCAAAATGAATCTTACAAAATATAAAGATTTGAACACGTGAACGCTTAATAACACTTAGAAGGTTACAAAGATGTCAAGAAGGCAGAGTGTTATAAAGCAACAATATGCTGGTGCGTAGGATGTTGCAGAGATCTCCACTTCTTTACCTTTACAAACGTTTGAGGGTTGCATGACACATCCCGGCTCTCTTTGTGCTGGCTGGTTCAAGAAATAAAACATGAAACTGATCTGGAGATGAGGAGTAGTTCCAAGCCTTGTTCATATTTTCTTTTCCTTATTTTTATTCTGGTACAGATTTTCTGGAGTTCTGAAGTGTCAACGATGGTTTGCTTCAGTACTTTGAAAGAACTTCAGACTTTTTATCTGCATAAGTAAAGAGGAAATAATGAAAGACGTTTTACCATTGGAACTAAGATTTAGCATTTAAAACCATATTTATTAAATCACTTAAACTTGTTTTTGGTAAAACGGCTGAAATAACTAAAGTTGTGTTAATGTTGAAATAATTTTGGTTTATCTGCAGCAAATTTCTGTCAAAGACACGAGAAATGAATTTTTTTTCTGTTTTAAGTTGCTAATGAAGTTATTTAGTTTCCCATTGAAAAGATTTTGACTGAATATAATCTTAAAGTTAAAATGCTTTATTAATGAGGGAAATTAGAAATCTTTCCTTTTTTTTTTAAAGGCAGAACAGATCCTATTTGTTATTATGTTACATTAATAAATATTTCTCTTTCAATTTTATTGTTTTTAATCCTGTAAACAAGTTTTTAACCAAAATAACTTCCTTCCAACATTTCATATTCACATCTACTTCCTTAAGCTATTATATACAAACACAAGATTACTGTACAATACACCACATACTGCAGATGTTGGGGGTTTTCTGTCTTTTTTTTCTTTATTTTATTTTTCATTTGCATTAGTTGAGCATCATTTTGTATATTCATTAAAAAATAGTGTATACACTGACTCCTGAACGACTTCTTTATGTGCAGGCATAGACTACAGCGTGAAGACGATAATGGTGGATAGCAGCCAGGTGGCGTTGCAGATGTGGGATACAGCAGGACAGGAGCGGTAAGGCTTCACTACACAGTCTAAAGGAAAATTTCATGTCACATTTAGCTCAAATGAATTGTTTATATGACCAGAAAACCAATTATTTTCCTTGTTCTTAGACATTCAGGATTAGATGAGCAGTATTTAATGCTTATTATTGATCTGCACTTAATGAAACTCAGCTAGTAATCATTTGAAGACATTCCTCCCAAATCTTTGGATATTCTAATGATGCACCTGAAGCACAAATGAGTTGGAGAGGAATCTTTTGGTCCACTTTTTCCTGTTGTTCATGCAGGTATCGAAGCATCACTAAGCAGTTCTTTCGTAAAGCTGACGGTGTGGTTGTGATGTACGACATCACTGCTGAGCAGAGTTTCACAGCCGTCAGACAATGGCTGACAAGTGTGAAGGTAAAACATGGACCAGCCTCTGATGCACACATTTCTAGCTCTTTTACTTTGTCTTCTTTGCTGTTTTTGCTCTATTTGAATGCATTTTGTACAAAAAAAGACACATACTGACTGTACCTTTAACTCTTACTAAACACAGCTAATTTTCTCTCCTTGTCTGCCTTCACAGGAAGGTGCAGGTGAGGAGATACCCATCATGCTACTGGGGAATAAAACAGACAAAGGGATTGAGCGACAAGTTCAGAAGGAAATGGGTGAAAGACTAGCCAAGGTCTGTCTGGTTTACATCACTATTCTGTACAAACTGAAGTTCACTTGTTTTTTATAATTTATTATTATTTATTATGAAAAGGACCATAATGTTAATACTGCTTTCTTTTTTCTTTGTGCATTTTCAAGTCGGTCCTGTAAAATGTAAATATTCTAAATCCCTCCACATCATTCTTCTACCTTTTTTTTTTTTTTTTTTTTTAGGACTGCCAGATGAGCTTCTATGAATGCAGTGCATGCTCTGGATACAATGTATTGGAGTCCATGGTTTATTTAGCCAGGTGAGCACAAGTATTGACCTCTTTTTGCTAGTTTATGTAAAAAGAAAAACAGAAGAAAGAAAAAATATCTTTACTGGGAACCAGTTGCCTTTTTAACCCTCTCATACATGAATTATTAAAAAAAAACAACAACTGTATTTTAGGTGAGCCAAGCGGAGAGGGTTGTGAGTATTCTTGTGAGGTCAGAGAAGTGGCTATTTTATTCCTCTTGGTCTGTAAAATAATTCATATCTAGTATATACTGGATTAATAAAGTAATGCAAACATGTTCTCTTTTCCTCCCACACTACACGTGTTGCTGTGCACATGCAGAACCTGCGTGCTTCTCTGTAGAGACAAACTCTGAATTTGTAAACCAAGTAAAATAAATAAATAAATAAAAAAAAGAAGAAGGAGAAAATACTTGTCCAAGAACCTGCTTAGTTCTGTTTTACAAGCCTGACTTGACTTTTCGATTAGTCATGGAAATAAAACCAGCGTGATACTTGAACCAGTAGATCCTGGAATCAGACCGTCGTGCACACATGGACAAATATGGATATTATCCCAGCCTGACTCAACATTATGGTTGTCACTTCCAAGAGCTCTTCACTGAGCAGCATCTTATACATCTCAGCATGACAAATAATTTAGTGAGCATAAGAAGTAATCCCTTCGTGGGAGTTGAAGACAGAGCAGAGCTAAAACATGTGTGAGTTTGTATGCAGTAGCAGTAACAGCTGCAAAGCACATGTAGCTATTGAAACCATGTTTGAGCATGACTGACACACAGTGATGTTCCTCACATCTAAACTGATTTATTTCCTCAATACGTCTCTTAGAATTCTGAAAGACCAAGAGGACCGAGAGAAGGAGAAGACGGTCCAGCTGGTCAGTAGCCCGTCAGAGAAGAAGAGATCCTGCTGCTAAAAGATTACACTGAACACAAAGTAACACTACCCTGCATCGAGTTTCCCAGGATGAAACTGTCAGCACAGGTACTGGTAGTGTGACGGCTTCTACTCAGTCTTTGACCTTAAATCCAAGACCAGAATGAAAACTTGTCAGATGTTAGCTGCAGTTTTTCCCCGAGGGTCAGATATAACGGAGAAACGTACACTGTACAAACATGAGCTGCATCTCTTTTGTGTCAAACTGGAACTTTTTTTAAACATTTTTTTTTAAATCTACTGTAGCATATTCACTCAAACTTGAATGTAATTCTCAATTTCTACAAATATGTGTTTACTCTAAAGGCCCCTTACCTGCCTAATTTGGGCTTTTTATTATAAATATTATTCTGTTAATTATTTGTGAAACGTTCTAGTTTTAAACCGTTGTTCCTTTACCTTTGTACACATAAAAGTGAGCACGGTAGCACAGATCACTGTTAAATACTTCAAACCTACGAGTAAACATGCCTTTTTGGTAAAGCTTTTAAAGACCTGTAGACTTAACTTTGTGTTCACTGGGAAGGCTGAGGTTATTTGTGGTTTTATGTGGCATGTCTTCACAAACTAAACACTTTACTGATATGTACAGGGGTACTTTCACTGAACAAACAAAGATTTTCATGTCAGATTTGTTCCAGGGTTGTCATAAATGAAGTGATTTCTGGATACCGTTTTGCTGTTTACTGTTAAAGATGTAATATTGTTTGAGGCTTCTTGAACGTTTACTGTCGCCGGGAAGTTGGCTCACTTGTGTTGTAATTTTTAATAGCAGCTGGAATATGATATGAGTTATTTAGTACGACCTTAATCTGCCTCGATGCCAAGTATTTTATGAAAATAATGTCCTGTTATTTATTCTGCGTGTGGATATTTTGTTAAAAAGCTCAGATTTTTGTCACTAACAGTACTTCACTACTGCTAGGATCTGACATGTCACTTTAATAAACATATGAAGGTGTAAATATAAATAAATGTGCATGTATATAATGCAGAAAGCAAAGGATGTTGTTCTTTTCCTGGTACACTGAAATTAAAAGGAGCTGCACAGCATGACCCAGTGGACAAGTTTGAACATTGCAGTTTATTCAGGTTAAAAACAAAAGATTTGCAAATTTATGTGAATTCTGCCTTTACAGAAATGTTGCTCTGTGTTTGAGCGGACAAATATTTGATTTATTTCTTATACTTAGAACCCAGAGATGCTATTTGCAAGTATCGCTCTATAAAAATGACATCATGTACAGTTTATTGTAATGCATTTCTTGCCTTTTAATCAACCTTGTAAAACAGGTAACTTTTAATCGACTGTAGGATTTTCACTCAAGGATCAAAGAAGCGATCACAGTAGGTGCTCCAAAAAAATAGCACGATTTCAAACATTATTTTCCTTTACTGTGATGTCCAGTCTTTTACGTTAAATCCAACACCAGGATGAAAACTTCTCACACTGTCACGTTGCAGATGTTGAATGCTTGATGATTTATCCACTTTGCTTCCAATCACATACTGTACATTTTTATTCTAGTGTTGTCATAATAGCACCTGCCATGGTGTAGAATACACAGGAACATAGTGTTGTATTTTAAATTAAACTTGCTTTTACCGTATGTTTGGTGCAGTTCAAGGTTCTGAAGATACATCTCCTCTGGAGAAGATGGAGATCATATCTACACCAAAATAAAGAAGGAAACTCTTGTGTGAATACCTTGGCAATGACCTTATTAAGAGCACGGGTGAAATGGAAAGTTATTTCTATCCGAGTACATCACAGTAAGAACCAACTATGTGCAAACTAAACTACACACAAACTACAAGAAATTGGTTCAAACCAAGATGTACAAGAGTGCTGCAGGGTGCCAGAATATGATTGCTTCCCTTTGAATAAACAAAGTCTTGGCCTTGTTACTAGAACTGTTCAGATGTCTGTAAGCATTATTATCTTAAAGCAACTAAAAGAGTTTGTAGGAGTTAAATGCAGCAGTGCAGAAAAGAATTAGGAACACTTGGGCGCTTGGTCAAGGCATTTAGGGAACGATGGGGGAAAGGTGGTTATTGACATATCAACATCACAGCTCAAACTGACAAAACAAAGCACACGAGGAGTCTGGGCTCTTCCACAGAATGAGCTTTGACACCGTCTATTGCACACCCACAAAAACGACAAGTACACCGACAATGCAAACACGTCACCTTCCACAGCGTACATTTCTTTGTCCTTGGCTGTTGCTGTTAGTTTCCCCATCATGGCTAAAAGTATACGACTATAAATAAAACTTGCTCGAATTAATTATACTATAATGTTTTGTGAACCTATGACAGACTGTGAGAAATGAGATTTAAAAACATTTAATCTGCCCCTCTATCAGCTCCAGGTTAACGTGATGAACATATACTGAATAAAAACACACAGGTACATCACTCCATCTCACATATAAGCATAAATGAGCCACTAAGAACATTCATCAGCTCTAGAAAATATTCCTGAACTGTTTGTGTTACATTCACAACTGCTCAAGTGACCTCTTTGCTGTCATTACACAATATTGTGACACTGATATCGTCGATGGGGCCACCTCTGTCTGGTCTTTGGCCTGTTCTTTCCCCTTTGACCGTCTCACATCCCACTCCCTGTAATGTGAGAAAGTCTCAGACTCCCTCTGGTGCGCAAGAGCTGCACTCAGCGGGACGAGCCGTCAAACTTAGCGCATCTTGTAGTCGTGGGATATGGCCGCTTCACATAGCTGCCCTTTGAAATCCAGCTCAAAAGTAAAGTCCAAGTCGCGCTGCAGGTGAGAAAGAGAAAAGAGAGAGAAAAGATGGACAAAGATTGATCGGACGCAGCAGAAAGAGAGAAAGAATTTAAGACTGCACAGTACAATCCGATTTTTCATTTTGACTTGACAGCAGGATGTGGTGTTAGATAAACAGAGTATTAGTGTCAGACAACAGAAGAAAGCAAACACCCCTTCTACGTCCCGCAGGGGAGGGGAGGACACCGACAAGGTCAACAGTGGAATCTGTTGTTTGTTCAAGTCGCTGCGGTACAGCTGCCTGCTTGGCCGCTACGCAACACTGAAGAGAAAGCAATCTGCTGTGGGCAGATTCTGCAGGGAAGGAGGCTTTTTCTTAGGTTTCTTATCTAACTGCGAGGAATTCTGGATAAATGCAATGAGACGCTTTTAGATGCAATACTCACAATGTTTTTCTCATTGGGCTTCATTGCAATGCTGCCAACGATCTCTTCTCCTCTTCGCACTGTTAAATAATCCTCCAGGTAAAACACCGTCTGCTTCCAGTGCGTGTATGGAGCATCTGGAGCTAGAAAACCCACAAAGAAACCCACAATAATCTAAAGCAAATTCAGTCATTATGAAGCACTTTTTTGGCAGCAGCAGGTAATAAAGGTTTAAAGTATCGTCTCCAGTTTTTCCCCCAGTTATCAGACTGATTGATAGATTTCCAAACTGTGAAACTTCATCATTCCAGATCAAAATCTTATGGCTTCTTTTATACCTAATGCATTGTAAAATGATTTAATATTTACAACTGCTGGCTGAGAAGAAAGTAAGAGACACACGATGCTGGATAAGTAGAATTGTTTTCGCAACCTGGCAACCCAAAAGTTATTGTTAATGACTTTAATAAATAACATGATAATTGTTCAAAAGTTCCACCAACAAAGTTCAAACATGTGAATCAGACCGTCTGAGTGTGTCACATGAAAGGCAACAGCTTGTCATCCTCTTGAAGATGAATAATTTCATGCTGAGTCAGCGTTCCAACTTTGTATTCCGCTTCCATTTGTGTGTGTTGTGTATAAACGCTAGTCTGAGTGCACGGAGGTATAATGTAGACAGGTAAAACTTTATATCTCCAGATGTGTCAGTATTCCGCAGAGCCCTGACTATCACTGATGACTTGGCTGAGATTCAAAAGGTCAATACGATTAAATCGAATTTCTGTCAGCTTTCCTTGGTCGCTCTTGCTACACGGACAACTTGTTTTGGAGTCCATAGATAAAAGCACCTGTCAATCATTTTTTTTGGCCATAGTTCAGTACAGACACTGACATGTTGAGTCTGCTTCTTGTGTTATTGCAGCGGATAAAATTGATTTATAGTAACCAGGAAGAAATGGATCCTGACCTCTGATTGCCTTTTTCTTTGGGGCTGACAGTTTGTGTGCATGTCTGATATGGATTTTTTTTGTTTTTTTTTTGGCTCTCACTGTTTTAGTTTAGATCTATATCTTAAAGTTCTTTGCAGGCATGTCTCCAGGTTTGACATTGGGAAACTTACATGACAGTCAAACTTACAGAAAATCAATAGAAGGGCAGCAAGATGAAGGGAAAAAGCTGACGTTAGGAACTGACACTGTACATCTTTTAGTGTTGGAGTTAGAAAGTCCTTGTGAAGCTGTTCTTGATGAATAAAAGATGATCTTTCTATCTTTCTATCTTAAGAGCCCAAAGATCCATCTTGATTTAATGGAACATTTATGCTAAATGATCTCTTTTGCTCAAACACCACTAGAGGTCAGTAACACGCCAGTTTTAACACAACCCCAACCTTACATACTAGGATATTGCTAATTTACCTTATTAAGGCTGCTGATATTCAGTGAGTTCAGTTTAGATAAATGGATTTAAAGCCTGAACACAAACTACATAAGAATAAACATTCTATGTGCAAGCACAATGAGAAGAAGATGCATTTTTATCACCTTTCGTACAAGACAAAGTATTTCAGTAATGTTCCAAGGATGACATAAAACACTGAGTTTCAAGTTATTTATAAGGTTCAATCTAGTATATTTTATGTCCAAAATCCCAGTCTACTGAGCCTAAATGCTGACATTTATTCAGTTTTGTGTCTGTCTTTATAACCTATAATAATGCACCTCATTGACCTCTGAGTCTTCCCTATCATTATATTTTAAACCTGGCTCTACTGACCGTACCA
>JAOXYM010000010.1:31223562-31235939 GCA_028567055.1 Leptatherina wallacei | reverse complement strand
CTGTAGCCTCTAGTGGAGGGGGGGGGGGGGGACTATTTCCCCATGCCCCGTATGCAAATGTAAGCTGGTACGGTCAGTAGAGCCATGTTTAAAATATAATGATAGGGAAGACTCAGAGGTCAATGAGGTGCATTATTATAGGTTATAAAGACTAATTAATTGGAATCCTTTCCATTGAGCTCGTGAAGCAGCTTACCTGTGGAGAATCCAGTCTTCTTGTGACACTTTGTGAACTCTATGTTGAAGTACGTAACCAGTGCGTGGATGTAGTCATTCCTCAGGATTTGCAAACAGAATGATGAGGTGAATGAGAGGTCCTCGGGCTTTACTGTGTAGATATCCACCTCCTGGAATAGTAAAGACTGTCTTTACTCCTCTCAAAGCAGTGGTTTCCATAAACACACAAATAAACACAACACATCTCAACACCACTTAGTTTCATTCTGACCTGAAGCAGCTCAATTAACCCTTTCATGCATGAATTATTAAGAAACAGAACCACATGGTTTTTTTTACATACAATATTTTACCACTACAGACATATATAGTGATGCTTTTTTAATTTCTTAATCATAGTTGACTTATTTACTTAATTTCTTTTTAGATTTTTTTTCAAAAACATTTATAAACTACTGCTTTCATATTCATATGATATGAATATTCTATAAAAATATGGCAGTATCCTTTTCTTTTCCTGTTTATTGCTAAAACAAAATAGGTCATTACAATGTATGTATGTACATATATATTGATTTATTCTACAGTGAGTAGAATAAATAGTGTTGGATGACTCACTGATGTACACTGAAGTGGCAAATTTACTAATATACCGTCCCCATGAATATAGTAGAAAAGAGCTGTCAAATGCATGAAAGGGTTAAAGAAATGTTACTCTTCCAATATATATAATATGTGTGTGTGTGTGTGTATCAAGGACACTGAGAGACAAATATAAAGAAGTGCAGAAAAGCTACCTGCCGAAAAAAAGAGTAAAAAGATACACGTTGCAAGTAAATCCCAAAGGGTTTGGGCCAAAATTGTAAAGAGGCCAGTAGCATTTGTCTAAGATGGATGAAAGGAAAGGGCCGGCCTCATCTGAGAACTTTAATTCATGACAGGATCCAGGTGTTATTCATAACTGCTGCTAGCACCCAAAAAATCTGCAAATTCCTCCTGGTGTCATTCAGTCTAACTGGGTATCTGATGCAGTATCTTCCCACTATGTCATCTTCAAAGAAGAACAAGTTGTTCCCCAACCTGGTTCTCTCCTCTGGGAACGGCCCTGTGCCAACATACCATCTAAGCTTAGATGACTAACAGAAGGATTGGAATTCACCTTAAACCTGTGCTGCAGGATGAACACGTAGGCATAATCCCATTACATGTACCATCAGCGCTAATAGATATTCAATACTAGCTCGCTGGATTTGGTGCCACATGTCGCATTAGTTGAGGAGAAATTAGCCTTATGTATGTTGGTCATAAAAGCAATGTATTTTTAATGTAAGATTCCCTGTGCTGTAGCAGTAAAATGAATAAATCACTCCCAGATGCAAATGTATAAGATATTTGCTTTGGTGCTGGCATAAAAACTTCTGAAAGTCACATTTTAAACTTTAAGACAGAAGCATAACCCACTGTATTATAATTCTAAACACCCTAAAGGCTAAATAAAAAAAACTTCAGAGCACTTTAATGCAGGTTGAATTAATTCACTCCTTAATGGTCCTCCCTGAGTACTATTGCAAAAAAATGCCAGGCCGTCGTTTTATAGCATGTGATCCTGTGAGTACAACTACTCAGCTATACAACTTTAATGAAGAAATTTGATAATCCATTTGAATATAATGTAACTTGCCAGCAGGGAATCATTGCTGTAAAGTAATGATATCCTCCCAGGATCCAAAGACAAACAGCACCTCCATCATCTTTATGCAAATGTCTTCTTATATTTCACAAAGGGAAATGCCGACTTCATATAAAAATTGAGGAATGATCCCAAAACGATATTCCACTGGGACAGAGGTGAGACAGGACAGAGCCATGCAATCAATGCCAGAGATAAGAAGGTCACCATGACAAGGAGGACAATCAGGGAAACTAGACAGGCTGCTATTGACATGCAAGGCACAACAGCCTGACGAGTCTAATTCACACAGTGAGACACAGATGGGGAACCCCGCCAGACATCAAGGTCAAACTCATTCCAGCCTCACGCCATGCCAGACAGTATGTTAACCCAATTAATATCATTGTTTGGTTATATTAGACACACTGAATGTGATAGGACGAGCATCGGGGATCACTGCCTTAAATCATGTTAACCTGAAGAAATTACTTCAAGTGTGGGATGAATGATGATCCCGAATCAGCCCAAAGTGCATTAACAGTGTACATCCTTTATAGAATCAAAAATAGTAAAAAAAAAAAAAAAAAAAATTAAAAAGAAGATGGGAAATGAAATATTATGACTGTAAAAAAAAACTAAAATTTATTTTATGCTTAAAGAAAAATCTGGTGGGACATCACAGATCTTACTGGATGTGTGGCAGACATCAGTAGGTGTATGAAGAGCACCCCAGGGAGGCTGAGACTCTCAGAGGTTAACAGGAGTAATGCTCCAATGATAGCATCTCTGGGTCCAACCATGTGTCAATACTGAGCTTGTTGAAATATTTGTGAATGATTTTATGCATGAAATGCAACCCAGCCCAATGGCTGAATAATGACCCAGTTCAGGTCAATGACTGTCATCAGGATCTTACAGAAACATCATGAGACACGCTCTGATGAAGTGTAACTAGCCTACGTGTTTATTAGCATATAGAGGGGGGTACCTGAGATCCAGCAAGCCTAAGATGGACTGAGGTGAAGTGAATCTCCTTTTTGGAAATTTTGGATGCTACTGGTTAACACAGTTACATCACAGTTCGAGTGTCTCCTGTGGAGTTCAGCTGTTCCTCCTCTACCTGTATGAGCTTTCTCTGGGTCCTCAAGTTTCCTCCTTCAGTCCAAGAATGTGCATGTGATTATAAACTGACTGCTGGACTGGCAACCTACCCACACTTCAACCCTTCTTTCAAAGCTTTTATAAGCATGCACTTTTGTTTAGCCACTGTTTCCTTGGCACATTTAAAAAGTCCTTTACCTATTCATTTAGAAACCCTGTGGAGAAATCGTTTTCCCAAGTGTTTCCACGAATAAAAATGAAACCTGATCCAGAGTAGTAATTACCTGTTTATGAGTTGTTGTTCCATGAGCTAGTTATCACCAGGCAGTCTGATGCTAATCACAGTCTGCCTGCAGCATCAGTCATGTTTTTATTGCATTACGTTTCAAGCAACGTGCTGCGTGCCAAGCTGACATCATGCAAGGCTTTGTGATCATTCAGTCACAAGTCATCAGCCAATATATGATCAATAACTTATAGTACTAACCTTGACCAGGCAGGAGTTGGTCACCACCTGTTTAGGGTCCACGACATCCACCAGCGGCTCCTTCATGGCCACATTACGAATGCAGGTCATGTCAAAACCGTACACGTTCTCCCACCCTGGTAAATACAGCGTCGTCCAATTACTTCACCGTCATGTTTTCAGTTAGTGTTTATTAACTGCAAACACATGGGGCTTTCTTGCCTTTGTTCTGGTTTTTTATTCATTTTTTAGGGTGGGAAAAGCATCGGGAGGTGTAAACAGTTGGGCTGCAGCTGTAAAACAACACCGCTTGGATAGCAGCATTACTTACAGAGCTTAAACCCTAAAGACAAATCCTGTCATTTCAGTTGTCTTTTTTTTTTTTCTCATTTTGACTTATGAGTAGTCACATTGTATTTGGCAATGATTTGTAAACATGTGCTTCCTTGATCTCAGACTCCATCCTTGCTTCATGAACCCTTGTTGCCGAAGCTAAAATCATCCCATACATTATTCATGCAGCCTCCTAGGACAGTGTGTGAAAAAAACATCTTTGTCGTGACCTAAAATGGGAGAACAACTTGAGTGCTTCAGAGAACCAGTGATAATGAACAGGTCTTAACCCCCCTGGGTTTTCCTGATGCGGTGTATTTGCATTTCTTGCCGCCCACTTATCTAAAAGAGAGTGCAGCCCAGAGTAGCAGCAAAGATCACTGAAGTACTGGAATCCTTTAGAGGGCCACTTCTAACTCTGCATAAAAGCCCTCTTAGGCGCTTTGCCGGTGGAGAAACAAGTCTGTAGTCAATATGTGCACATCTCAGCGAGACACTGTGCTTATGTCATAGTATTGTCTAAAAGTAAACTGATTCTGCCACCAAAGGAAAAATCTGCAGAGAAATGATCTGAGAAGATTTCACTTTTCCTGCATTTTCATGTGGTGGACTGCAGTTCTATAATCTCCCAGATGTGTAGGAGAGTATGAGTATCGGACATTGTTTGTGTATACTTGTATCTGACTTGTGCGCTGGCTCAACAATAGATTTATGGTGGTTGTCTTATGCTTTGTGTCCAGCAGCAAAACATCACCCGCAGCTCTTGTGGAAGGTTCAGAGTGGGATAAGTGATGGAGAGGCTTGTTGACCTATGATTTCAATTATTGCCCTCGGTCTTGTGCCAGAGGAAAGTTTCAAATTTATTATAGCTGGGCTGGAGAGCTTGTGTGCCTTGTGTGATGTGGAGGTGATGTGGAGGTTAGCATCCATCCAGGAAGACACATCACCGCTTAAACACACCCAAGAGTCACACAGTACACAGTAAGTACAGCACAAGTAAGCCGAAACAGTAGAACTTCACTTACAATGTATTTTGAAGTCTTTGTACTGCCTGTCCTCTATGGCCACCACATACAGGGAGGCTCGGTCAGGAAACATTAATCCACCGGGTTTCTGTTTGGCAAGAGGGAAGGAAACAACTTCGGAAATGAATGCTGGACACGTTACAAAGCGTATGCAATAAAGCAACAGGAACATTTTATTCCATGCCCAGGACAAACTCAAATCCTTTTCTCTATTCCCTCTGAGTACCTGTAGTACCATAAAGCAGGTGCACTGTGGACTTAACAGTCCTCTGAACACTTGAGTGTTTCATCAGTGTTACAACATTATCTACCAATGCATGGTTGTTATTATTAGCATGATTACATCAAGGAACTAGTTAACCTGTTCAGACTGTGACCCATGTCATTATTACCAGAAGGACAGGCTGAAACCATTGAAACCCACTACAAGATGATGCCAGTATAGCTAACAAATAGATCAATAGATCTCAAATAGATAGCAAAGACATATTCTAGATTATTTTGTCCATGTAAGGGAGAATATTTCAGGTATTAACCAGTCCTTTTATCTAATGGAAGTTGGTAAAGTCAGCACATTATTAAGTTGATATACAGACCCATAAAAAGATCCACCCACTGAAAATGAAACAATCCCTCTCTATCATGTCCTCTGACCTGCTGGTAGTTTGTTTCTCTACAGCCCCCCCCCCCCCCCCCCCCCCCCATTCTCCTTGTTTGTCCTTATTTTACTGTGTTCAGGATTATTTTGGGCCGTGACCTTCAGCGGGAGGATGTACAGCCAGTGAGTGTGTCCTGGAGTGAGGATTGTAAAGATGTAAGGATCAGCTTATATCATGGTGTCAAACACACACTGTACACAGTGTGTAGACTTAATCATAAAATCCTACACATCAGACACAGTGAAGAAGGGTCTGGGTTATTTACCAACAGCAGCTGCTATGTAGACATCTAAGTTTGTTCCAGGTTTGGATCTATTTCTATTTGCTTTACGATAATTATTAACTATTTTTTAGAACAATTGGACTTACTGAATCTTAGTTAAATGGTTTAATTGGGTATCTAAATATTCCACTCCCCACACACCCACTCTCTAAGTATACTATGTATTTCTCACCTATCTGTATGTCAATAGTTTAACCCTTTAACCCTCGCTATGATTTATTATCTGTTCAGGTCATAGGTGGACAAAAATGTCCCCTCCCCAAAACTGCAATTAAAAAATGACAGAATTATATTTTTTCCACCTTTTTTTTGGGCTCAGATGTTGTAATCATCTTTACTCCTAATAAAAAATACCAAATACGTAATCATTCAAATGATTTTTAACCCTTTAACTTCCCCTCCTCTAACACAAAGTCACAACTTTAATGAAACAAAAAACACAAAAATTCAGATTTTATTTCCACAATGATAGATTTTGGGTGGTTGGGGGTTTAATGTAAAGATAAGTCTTAGACATACTAAAAATAAATAACAAAATTGATTTCGCTGCATTTTTAGTTATTTTTGGCCAAATCAGATTAATGATTTACTATCCTTTGGCTAAACAATTTGAATGATTACATATTTGGTATTTTTGATTAAGACTGAAGATGATTAAAACATCTGAGCAAAAAAATAAATATATAAATGGAAAAAAATATTGTTCTGTAATTTTTTTTACAGCAGTTTTTGGGAGCGGACACTTTTGTCCCCTTATGACCCAAAAGATTGACCTGTTGACCTTTGAATGAAATTGAAACAGTCATTTCAAAGTTTTTAAAAGAAACACCTGCTCACAAAAAAATCCTCCCATATGGGGCAACGCAACAAAAATGGCGACCAAAAGTTGTTCATATCTCCTCATATCTGTACATTATGTCTACATCTTTCATATCCATATATCTTTATATTTTATAATCTCTATAACACAACCTGTAAAGTATATTTAGAGCATTTCATGCTGTATATCTTAATCTATATAAATATCTGTAAATTATAATCTCATAGTCGTCATACCAGCCACTTGTCTCTGGCAAAGATGACAGTGTTGAGCATGGACTCGTAGAACAGGCAGTAGCCCATCCACTCGGAAATGATGATGTCAACCTTTTCAACTGGAAGCTCCACCTCCTCCACCTTGCCTTTAAAAATGGTGATAACTGAAACACAAAACACATATTTTAACCACAAATAAGAATATAAACATGTTAAAAACATCATTTATTAGCAAATATATAGATGACATAAGCTAACTGGTAAATCTCCAGTGTTATTTGATTTGAAATAACCATTTATTTAAAGAAACCCCGTTATCGCTGTAGTTAAAACTCATAAAGCTGTTCAAAATGAGAAACTGCAGCCCTGCATTCTATCACTACGTGTACTGAATAGTTTGAGAAAGAAAAAGAAACTGAGTGTGATGACACATCACTTTGTACATCATGTGCTGCCATGGCAGCCATATTGTTCCAGCTGGAGACAACATAGACGAGTAGATCTTCCTCCCTGCTGGAGAAGAGCTGGTTTCAGCTTTGTTTGCGCTACTTTGGCAGGAAGTTACTGAGAGGTTTCATGCAAGTGTCAGAATGACATGTGAATGTTGTTACTCCATGTGCTCATTGCTTTCGGCTTATTAACTGTCCACGACTCAGAGCAGACACAGTGATAACTCCTACTTCAATTACTGGAGCATATTTGGTATGCATGGGCTTGTAGATACAATATTTGCTGACAGGGTGGTTTATGGAGCTATTATTTGGTAGATGCATGGACAGTGACTTGGAGGGATTTTTTTTTCTTTCGGAGGGCTGTTATGATTAAAACATATGCTTTGAAGTTGTGAAATATGGAAGCATGTTGGTGCAAAGGAATACAGATGAGCAAGAGCTGAGCGGTATAACAAAGGAATGACAGAGGTATTGGTTTTGACCATATTCACATTCATCCTTCATAACTGCAGACTGGTCCTCCTCTCTGTGTCCTTATGTGTATATTCTGCTTGCTTTCCCTCCTTCATCTTCATTCTCTACCATGATTATAGCTCAACTTATTGCTTCCTTTGTGTTAATCATGTGCAGATTCATCAAAATGAGATGTGGAGGAGCGGCTGCATCTTTTACCACTGTCAAGGTGATTAGACTTGATGATCCTTTCTGAGTACTCTGATATGCTGGAGCATTCAATCTGCCAAAAAAGAGAGAAGTTAATGAGCAAAGATCTGAAATGCAATGTCTACTTCCTCCATAATGACATGCCTCATTTTACAGAATGACTCAAAAGACAATGTTTCTGCTGTACTCATGTTCACAGAGCCACAACATGAGCCATTCCCATTACCGAAACTGTTAGTAAGTTTTCACAAGTACAAAATAAACATAAATCTGCAATTTTATTGAAAATGACCAACATTAAAGAAATATCAAATTTCTTAAATGTATATTAACCCCCCCCCCTCTCTCTTTTTCCCCCTGGGTGGGGTGGCTGGCTGCTCATCTACCAGAGGGAGCTTGAGGGTCCTGCACAGTATCTGAGCTGTTCATAGGATTGATCTCTTCTGGATGGAAATGTCTGATGTTTCTCTTCGAGCCACTTCTCCAGTGTGGGGGACACGGCCCCAGCTGACCACGGGTATGCTGTTACGTTCGCCTTCCAGTCCAACGCCTTTCTGCGCCTCTGTCCTGTATGTGCCCATTTATCTTAGCCGCTCCTTGGTCAGCCATTCAGGGTGGGTCCCTTCTTCCCTCAGCAGTTGGTCCTGGAGAGAAGTTACCTTCTTTAACCAGTAGGTGTGTCCGGGCCAGATGCCGTCCAGTTCTTCATACCTGGGAGTCTTTGTCGGATGTGTGCCACCGTGATGGTTTCTGGACCTTGCTCAGGGAGGGTGCTGTGGCCTGCTCTTAGATCTTCACTGTTATGTGATGCTTCCTTCTCCCATGCCTTTCCAGTGTTGTTTGGTCTCCAGCCTTGGTGGGTTAGCTGGAGAAGCATTACTCTGCCACTGTGTATCGGTGGAGAACAGCCGGTTTATTTTCCTAGCCACCATTTCTCTTGCGTATCTCTTCAGTCGCGGGTTTATTTATAAGCAGCAACATTTCGTTTCTTCTCTGCAGCAACAACCACATTTAAAGGATTGTTTGCTGCCAAGGCCACAATTTTGCATTTATATTCAAGTTTGCTTACAAAAACTCAACACATGCCTTCTCTGCCTTCCCTATAACCTTCACTCTACATACAGACTCCAGTCATTTCTCGCAGGCAGCATCCATACTTCTCCGACTGCACCACTTGCTCTTCGGGGACTAATCATCATTTTCTGTGTGACATAACTAAGTTTTTATTTTTAAACCATTGCTCAGGGCAGTAATGCCTGTCTAACTCTATCATAAGGCTCCCTGGGGTTAAGTTAAAGGAAAGAAACAAGGTTGTTTTGTTTGGTATCTCTGTGGATGCCACCCATCCCCCCATTCCAATGCAGACAGAAACACTGTAAACTTGCACCTGGGTAAAATCAATCACTATTCTAATAGTTTTTAGTACAAAACATGATTGTAGATAAAAAAAAGAAATAAAGGAGCGGCTAGTAGATGACCCATTTGGGATGGAAAAGGGAAGAAGTGAGATAAAACACTTGACCAGCCTTTAGTATCTGAAGGCACAATGGTAAAGGATGCATTTATTTATTTTTATTTATATTTCTTTTTTTACTGCAGCGTCTAATAGCAGTTAGTAAGTTTTTATCGCTCACAGCATGTTTATGGCCTGCATGTCTGGCAGCAGTAGGCAACTAGCGAGGGACGGATTATCATCTGACATCACGCACTGAGGTTAATTTAGTGCTGCAGGAAATGCCCTGGAGTCAAGATGAAAATAGAGGGATGGTAACAGAACATAAAGAGAAACAATTTACAAGGGGACATGCCTCTTTCATTGAAGTGCTGCCAGTGCTAATTAAAAGTCATTAAGGTTAAGATTAGTTACTGCTCAACTGCAACAAGCCATTGAGCTCAAGGAGATCTTAAAAATCTAGTTTTATTTATCTTTTATGGCTTCAGATTACTTTAGATGATCTACACCTCACTGGTTTTTTTTCTGTTCCAATCCTTCAAATGACACCTGTAATTTATTTTCTTTATGGTTTTGCTTTTTTTCTGAGTCCCAAGCTTCTTGATCTGTCCACAAATGCACATATTGACACATGATATACTGAATCAAGCCCAGTCTCATAATAAGTCTCATATGTTTGTACTTGTCAACCTAATCCATGGTTATAAATTGTGGTATGGGAATACATCTGAAGGCTGATGTTTTCTCCAAGGAAGCATTCATGGGACATGACAGGAATCAAGACTGAATGTTAAAATGTGTAAACCATTGATGTATGTTGATCTTTTAGCAATTCTGTCCGTCTACTTTGTAACATGTGGATAGAAAATATGAAATATGAAGACACCGAACATTTAGGAGCTGTTATATGAAACTGAAGCGTCAATTCTGTAATGAACAGAGTAAGAAAAACTGAAAAAATGACCATGTTTTGCACTGTGAACCAGTATATTATGGCTCTATCATGAGATCAAGCTGCTGTGGTGCCACCACTAACATTACTGTAACAGCTGAAGTTTCAACTTGTAAGAAGCTCTCAAACGAGATAAGGAAATAATCCAACAGAACTGATTTTTTCTTTTTTAATACCAGCCCAGAAGAAAAGTGGAAAAGATTAAAAGTTTGAGAATATAGATTTTCACCTGAGTGTGTGCATTCAGTTCCACTTGCCTAGAGACTTATTCACACTGCTAAAGATCCATCTGGTCATAATAAAGTGCATAAAAAACTCTTGGAGTGATCGTTAAGAGTTCTGGATCATAAAACAGCTAAGCCGGTCTGAAAACCTTGTGAGGCAGGCTGGGAGGCTGGGAAGAAAAAGGACTTTGACGTTTCACATTCTATCATGGAAGAATGAAATCTTTGAGGGATTTCATTTTCGGAGGGCACAAATTGATTGGACACGCTTCATATGCAACAACTTATCTGATAAATGGACAAATTAAAAGGTTTCATCTGGGAAATATCTTGTTTTCAGTGTAACCCATATGTAACTATGGCTTCTATGTTCTAACAGAGGTCATCAGTTTCCCCGCTGTTCAAGCACACAGGATGCAGGAATTTACATTAGCACAGCTTCCCTGCAGCAGCCTGGCTGTATTCTGCGCTGGCTATCAGCAAAGAACTGGTCGGGGGGCTTCTGGTGCCTGCAGTGGCCGTTAAACATCAGGTTGCATAAACATACAGCAATATTCCCGTTGCACCAGATGCATGTGTGTCTGGGCTTGCAGGCATACCTTCGCTTCGCTGTTGTTAGGCTGATGTGTGTTAATAAGGCTGCTAATGCCAGCGCTCTAATTGGAAATGATGCTCTTTCTGATTCTCACTGTGAAGAGTTACCCATTAGCCATGTATCCATTAAAATCACACTTCATTGGGAATACTGAACCCTCAAGGCTTGTTGACAAAGACTCTCTCTCACGCATTGCTTCTTGCACATCCCAGTAGTGTCAGGAAGAGTTCCTGTCACTATGGTTAACCCTGTGGGTTCTATCTTGTCCTTTATTCCAGATGCAAGTTTGCCTCTTCTAATTTTGTTCAGATGCCACGGCACTTCTCCCCTCTGGCTCGACTCTTAACCTTTGGCTTATACATCTGAAAGAAGTTCAGCAAAGCAGGAGCAAAAGTTGTGAATGTCAAAGTTATTTTAGCTTCAGTCTCTCCACTTTCAGTTTCAAAGACTTTAGAGATGCTCGTTTTCTACAGCAAACGTTCAACCTCATTTCCCAAAAGGTTGAGATGCTGTATAAAAATGTATATCAAATAACAGAATGCAATGATTTGCACATCATCCAGTTTAAAATTGTACAAACACAAGATATTGTGTTTTTTCCCAGAAATCCATGCATATTTTTAATTAATTCTAGCAACAAATTTCTTTACAATGTTAAATCCACTCATCATAGCTGTACATATTGTTGCAGTTTTAAAAGCATTCTTTATTTCTTCCTATTCCAGCTTCATATAGGATTTCAGTTCCTCATCATTTTTGGGCCTCTTGACTCATTTATCCCTTTAAAATGATCTCTGCCCCAAAAACAAGGACAACAACATTTCTGAATCTCATGCATCTTTATTCTTCTTTTCATTTTTTATTTCATTCTTTTCATTTATATTTGTGGACGCAGCAACTTAACTGTGTAATATGTGACGGTTTCTGAGACCATGCAGGGATTTCCGAGACAAAATAGTGTCTGTTTTTAATATAGTACAGCCCGAGGACCCAAAGAGCACAGCCAATCAATGTTGGCTTCTGGCCGTGTCCCTTGCACATGCAGATTTAACTGTTTAAGTGAAATTTTTGATAATCTTTTGATAGCTATGCCATTTATGCTGAGAATGTTATTCTAACATTGCTCAACTTTTCCATGTAGACTTTCACAGAGAGGTTAACTCCTTCCTTTCTTCACTTGTAAGACTCTGGGTTACTCTTTTACATGCACAGTTTATCTATCTATCTATCTATCTATCTATCTATCTATCTATCTATCTATCTATCTATCTATCTATCTATCTATCT
>JAOXYM010000010.1:31186425-31200293 GCA_028567055.1 Leptatherina wallacei | reverse complement strand
GTTTCATGAAGTCATTTGTTCGCGACACACGCGCACACCGCTAACAAGCTAAGGAACGTCCTCACTTCTATATTCGAGCACGGTGTTGGTTTTCGAGATTTTATCTCTTCTTTCTCTGCTTCTCCTGCTGCTAATGTTTCTCTGGTCTTGGCTTTGGGTTTTTTTTTTGGCTGGTCTGGAGTCGTAGTAATGAGTCATCCCATGAAGTCAGATTCTGGCCAATAGCGGCCTGCAGTCTGCACACGTCACCATTTTCGGCCCGATAGAACCTCGATGGAGTAGGTGCTAAAAGAGTATCAACTGGGCCGACTCGCCCCCGGAAAATGGTGATGGGAACACAAACGAACCGGGCGGTGTGGTGCCGGGCCGGGCCGAGTAGGTGCTAGTGTGAAAGGGGCAATATAGAACTTGGCATGGTCAAGCAAGCCCCATATTATATTATTGAACTTTTGCAGCCATATCAGCCGTAAGCAGATCCCTGAGGTCATGTGATCAGGGTCTGCTAGCTGTGCAGCATACCCACTTAAAAACCAAAGGTGGCAGAGCCTTTGCAGCAGTAGGTCCTTCTCTCTGGAACTCCCTTCCTCTAGACTTGAGATCTGTGGACTCAGAATTATCTTAAAAAGCAGCTAAAAACGCATCCTTTTAAACTTGCTTTTGTCAAACTGTTGTTGTGGTTTGCCTTTTTCTAGGTTTGTTTTGTTTTATTGTCAATTACTTTGTGATTTTTATCTTAAAAGGTCCTATATAAGTAATGGTACTTTCTTACTGACTTAGCTAGCAATATTTCGTAAATAATAAGAACCTGAGCGTAACAGAGACTGAATGTGGGCATATGAGCGGCTGATAGACCGAGAGTTTCCATTATTAGACTTGTATGCTTTTCAGGTGCACTAACAAGAATTTCTGATTTTTCTTCATTAAGTTGGAAAAAATTGTATCCATCCAGCTTTTTACACAGTCTATACATTCACGGAAGAGATGCAGTTTCGATACATCATGAGGCTTAAAGGACAAAAACAAACAAAGCTCCTTCTTTGTGAATGAACTTTTCCACTAATAATAACTCGGTAGAGTCAAGTCTGGATATCAAGACTCAAAGCAGACCTAAATCGCACCCGTCTAGTCTCATACAAACACGTCCACACACAGATGCACACACACACACACACACACACACACACACACACACAGGCCCTTACGAGTTTATTATAAAGCTGTGCTGACGGGAAGAGAAGAGCTCCAAGGGCTTTTTCTCCATTAGTAGCTCCTAACCAATCTTCTCTAATCAGGTTTAACTCTATCTGACTGTCGGGGCAGAAAAGAGATGATGCTCGGTGAGCTTGTGAATCCGCAGTGGAAGTGTTCAGGCTGAGTGCTTCTACTTCCCCTGCTACCTGCTTCGGAAAAGTGCACTTTGTTTATAACCTGATTAAAGCCCAGGGAAAGTCTTCGAAGCTATCTGAAATCACTCAGTGGTTGAAGGAAATAGATTCTAACTCACAGCAGGCTTGGAGTGGACCTTTGTGTCATGGAAAATGGGTGTTGGATATTTCACAAATTGATAACTTTGTTTAAAATCGTTGTTAAAAGTTAATACTTTGTTATCCTGAAGGCATCCATGATTTTGAATCTGGTGACTATCTCCTTAAAACTGACTTGCACATGGAGTCATTATTATTTATCTTCGTGCATAGCCAAGCTAGAGTCCTTTTTTTCACGAGAAGATAAAAGCTTTATTGTGTTTATGGGATAAAACGTTCATATCATCTGACGACCTCTGATAAATTATGCTTAATAAAGAACATCAATGAATTGAATTGAATGATACTTTATTAATTCCAAAGGGAAATTTTTTTGTGACAATTCTATTGAAAAAAAAAGTATTATTAAGCAAAAGAAAAAGACTCAGTCATTGTAAAAGGTTATTGCAATAGGCAGGAATAACCTGCATGGGTCCTTTTTGCAACAGAGTTTAAGACGTCCCAGACTTAGGAGTGCAAAGAGTACTGTGCCAGGACGAAGGAGGGCCGGGGTGGGGATTGAACCCACAACCTCTCAGGTGAAAGTAATGCATGCTGACCAGTCAGCCAAAGGGATAACCCCTGTGGCCAAGTAGCCAGGGCTCATGAGCAAACAGATGGATAATGACATGACCCTCACTGTCACAGTACAAACTTACAGAAGGCATGCAGCAACATCTTGCTGCAAACACTGAAAGACTTGTGCAGAGTTCTTGTAGATGACATCAGTGTTGCATTTCCAGTCAATGAGCAAGAGAACATCCAGATATCTGTATTTTTCTACCAACTCTTCTCCCAGAAAGGAAACTATGTTTGAATTGGTCATTGAAAAATCCACAATAATCATTTTTTTCTAGTTTTATGTTCAAAATAAGATGATTGTTCTTATAACATGTAACAAAAGTGGTTCACCAATTTCCTGTAACTATGCTCCTTTCCAATAATGATATGCCCAACAACTGTAGTTGCACTAAACATATATATACACATATGAAATTAGATGGAAACCATACATTAAGACTAGAAAAAGGAATCTGGATCTGGTATGCTGGCACATAATGTGTTATAATGCCATGGTTCCATAGCCTTTATCTGCCAGGAGGGTTTTTTAATCAATGAACAGAAATATTGGCCATTTCCTCAGTTTTCAGTCTTAAAATGAAGCTGCATCAGTCAGGGTCTGCATAGCGATGTGGTGGTTTGCTCTGCCACCTCACAGCATGATGGTTCCTAGTTCAAATTTCCTGGTGGCAGGACTCGCATGCCGTAACCAGGGAAACAATGCCAATGGAAATTCATGACATCCTCTGGTAAGTGAGGTCAAGATTAACAATAGCGCACAACTGGTAGAAAAGATTGATTGACTTTAGGGTATTGTTTCATCCCCAGCATGTACTTTGTTTGTTTTTCATTTAATTATTAGCACCTTAGTACTCAAGTGATTAAAACCTCCTAACATAAATATATTTTCTTACTTTTTATTTTGTTACTTTGATATATAATATTACTCACGTTATATTACCTGGTACTAGTTCTGCTGTTTTTTAGCAGCATCTGCCAGGTGCCACAGGGTAAGAAGGAGGCAGGTGGCTCATAAACCACGGTGGGTGGTGAATGGGATGTTTATAGTGTCATGTTGATGCATCATTGCATCAAACTGAGGTCTGCTTCATAGTTACAATCACAAGTTGAACTAATCCTTCAGAAAGAGGCAGGAGAAGCAATAATAATGGCTGATTTGCTGTATTGTCATGTGGGTTTGATGCATTGATTTCACACTTCAAGAGGAGACCAATTCAGTTGCTTCCCCTGGGTCATCACAGAACACACCTTCACTGTCCCCATATGTGATATGATGATGCAGAGATATATAACAAAATCCTCAAGATGGAAAAGTGCATTTAGCATGTGGCATATTGCTGACTCTGATGAGTTCCTCGCAGCTAAGAAAGACTTCTTTTTAATGAACACCATCTAAAGGATGGGAAAAAGATGAAGGAATCCAATTTCCATCTTCTGCATGAAGCCATTTCCAGAATTTCTCAATCCCCTGCTTTTGTGATTAATTGGAATTTATTGCTGTTGTAAAAATAGAAAGTCTGTGTGTGTGCATGTCATTTTATTGCTGTGTGCAGCCACATGCTCCCACATGGTGGATTTATATGTTTTTATTCTGCTGTCTTGAAGATTTTGCTTCCAATCTGGCTGCACCACCAGCGATTTCTGCAATAAAATAGAAACTTCTTCTTCAACGGACCCATGACGGGAGTTAATGTGCTGGACTGTGCTGTTGTCATTTGGAGTGTGTGTTTCTGCTTATATAGCTACCGGTGTGTTCTACGTGCATGCATCCATTTCGGTTTGCACAATGTGTAGATATGAAGGGTGTGGGACATTGGCAGCATCGTTAGAAAGAGATCACAGTTGTAATGAATCAGCCAACTCGGTGGTTAGCATCATTAGCTGCAGCTGCTGTTCCATCTTCAGGCTTCTGTCATACTTCAGCCAAGAGTAGTTACACTGGCAAGAAGACAATATTCACTGAAGATCCTTTGTTTTTCTGTTAAACTTCCTATTGGATGTTTTATGTCAATGTAGAAAAGATTATTTTAGCGTATATTTTTGTACCATAGCAGGTGACCCTGGCCCAGTCGTGTGTAGCTACATGCCTGGTCTAACCATGTAACAGGGTGATGGATTTAAAACATCTTGCTGAATCTGCTCTTGTCTTCCTCTGAATCTGGTTCACTTTCATCCCTGCACCAGACCACATCCTCAGATGGATTATTGTGATAAATTAGAATAATCATTTACTACTTTCAGAGGACAAGAGGGTTCATGTTGTGGTTCCTTACTCCTGCACGTCCTCTTATCATTTTCATCTGGTGATATGTTCTATCAGCCGAGTTCCTGCTAACAACTTCAGCCAAAGAGTTCAGACCTCTGGCATAACCAGAAGGTGATGTACTTAGAGTCTAACATCCCCCATAATTACTGACTACTCATTCATTCTCACCATGTCCTCCGAGCTCCAGCAACACATAGCAAGAACCTTGACAGACAGCCAGAGGCCTAGTCCCGGGCCCTTGGTCCCACAGCATCGGCCACTCAGCCCTGATAGCACACAGGGCTGCACATGGGCTGCCAGCTGATAAATGAGCTGACAGACCTTCTCCCTGTTACTCATTTCCCTCCTGAGGGAGGTACGGAAAAGACAAAAATAGGGACATTAGAAGAGGAAACGAGAGAAAGACGGAAAGAAAAAAAATGAACTGACTTTGTAGCATGGTTATTTTTAGTAAGCCTGTTATATGCTCCATTAGTTTGAGAGGGTAGAAGAGGGAAAAGACTGAGATGGGTTAAGGAAGGGGACAGGTGGAAGAGAGGGATTGAGAAGAAAATAAAGTAGTAGTTTACATGAGATTTAGCATGAAAGCAAAACAAAAAAAGTCAGCAATGGAAAATAAAACGAGAGGGACTACATACACACACTGTTGAAAATTAGAGACACATTATGATGAAGGAAAAGACTGCAAACTTGCATCCATTTATTCACATTGTTGCCCACCCTGCAGTTTCACAAGAACTTCATGGGACCATGCACATTATTTTTATTCTCTTGGTACAATTTTATTCTAATTTCGTTCTGTATTTTCTTACTTTGGATGTGTGAAGTGTTTAAAAAGTTTGTTTTTTAGATACAGTGTCTTCTGTTCAAAGGACTTTGTCCTCAATGATCTGTGGACAAATGCGACAAATCACATTTGAACAATTGTGTGTGGTATGAAAACTGATTGCAGTCGTACATCAATACATTTCTTTCTTGCAAGGTTATCTATTAATTTCCATCTTTTAGTTTTCAAATGACAGCAAAAGGTAAGGGCCCAAGCAAAGGATTGGGTATCCTCCCTGGTCCATCTATCTATCATCATATGTAGGAAGATCAGATTTGATAAGTATCACAGCTTGTCTCTGGGCTTTACAGGCAGGAATTTCACAAATACTTTTAAGAATAACCATTGATATTTGGAGATTCTCGGGACATCTTGCATGCACTGTTTCTTTAAAGGTAGGGTGGATGATCCTGTAAAAACAGTTCCAGGAGCATTTTTTCCTATATTGCTTAAAATCCCCTTCACACCTGGATTGCAGGCAATTAATTAAATGCTCTAACATAAAAATAAAATATTTCAGTCACCTGTGGAACAGACAGAACTGAAAAAAACATCCAATCATTTTAAACGGCCTGTTCTAAATGATTGGATGGTGATATGTCTATCAAACTTCCTCCCTACCCCTCTGCGCGTTCTCCTCTTTGTGCACGAATCACACGCTCTCAGAGTCTTGGAGCGTTTGTAAAGAAAGGCAATGAAGGGAGAGTCAAAGCGCAGCTAACTAACTTAACTAGCATGCTACATCAAAATACAGAACTTAAATGTAGGGGATATTATGGCAGAAAAGGTGCTGATAGCGAGTTGGAAAAGACACTGTTTGGGAGAAGCTGCTGAGAGTGGAGCTAGAGCAGAGTGTGCATGGCATTATAGCAACAGAAAGTACTGCAGAGTGATGCCATGGTGGACATATTTCTACTTGATAGGTAAGATACTGTTCTTTATGACTTTTGGAGAAAACCACGGACGACCAGTGTCAGCGGTTCAATAAAAAAAACAGCAGGTGGATTGTGTGTACGGCTTATTAGACTGTGTTTTCCGTTTTGCAACCCCTGCTCACGGTTTGATAAACTTCTGCAACTCGGCCTCACGGATTATTAAACTATGTTCTCTTTACAATCCGTGGGCACGCATATTGTCCAGAGACCTCATTTTAGTTATGAGACGACCAATTTGGCTAACGAAGTTGTTATAACAACGTTAGTTGCTGTTGGAGCAAATTTTAAACGTTTTACCTCGGTGTAAAATGTTTATGCATTAAAACACGGAACTGCTTTAAGTCTACATATGACCATAGACTAGCAGCTGAGATCTCTGGCCAATCTGTGCACGCATGGATTGCGAACAGAGCACAGTTTTATGAATCCTGCTGCAGGGATTTCCACCGCCTTTTTTAAAAAAACTGCTGACACTTGCTGGGTTCAGTAGTAAACAATCGATGCTGCTCAGCGCTCGTGAACCCTCGGGAACAAGCGCGTTCCTCTGCTCTGAGGCGTGGAAAACTGAAGAAAGGGCTTTGGACTATTGAATTGGGTATTTTCAAAATGTAGCTTGCTTGAACCGTTTTTTCCAGGATCTCCTACCGTACCTTTAAAGTATGCCCAGAGATATTAGATTTTGGAGGCTCTACTTGATAGAGTAAATTTGTTCAGCACAAAACAGCAGCCAGACAATCATTCTGCTTGCTACAATGCTGGACAAGACAGGTGAAAAAAAAAAAAAAAAAAAAAAAAAAGATTTTGGAGTCATGGTAATGTGACAACTGTGGAAGAATCGTCGCATCTAGTGGATGTCCATTGTGAACGTGGAAATGTCTTAGCTGGTAGAAAGGCTGAGGATGGAACAACTTGCATGATATTAGTGGACAACTCATTCACTCTACCTTATTTTAAAATAATCTGTTTGGATGTTAAAGCACAAGCATGTTGTAAGAACAACACACTGTCACTCTAAAGTCTGCTAAATGTTTCTGAAGGTCTTGTGCAGTCAAACAGGATTTTGATTTGTATTTTGAGCACTTCTTCAAGTTTTTCTCTCAGTTTTTCTTTGGTTGGCCCATCTCTACATCTAATGTTCCACTTTAAGGCCTTCTCTTAATTACATCAAGGAGCTGAGAAGCGCCCATGGCCGCTGATTGTCACAATCCAGACGCTGCCTTCTCCCCTTTCCCTCTGTTTTCTATTTTCCTTTGCTTGTGTTTCTTGTTTGTTTCTGTCTCATCTTTGCTTTTGTGTGAGCGCATGTGTGTGTGAGTGTGGCACTCCCGTCTCTTTCCTGAGTCTACCTCAATTAAGCACCTGTGGTTGATCATCTCTTCTTCTATGGTGCATCTGCCTCAGTCGTTCTCTGCCAGATCCATTTAGTCTTTTTCAGGAGTTGTAACAATAAAGCTTTTGTGTTCAGTAGATTGATATTTATTCCTTTTACAAAGGCAGCTACTCAGTGATTGTAGCTGCTTAATAAGTTCAATACAAGCCACATTGTGTGACTGGTTTCTGAAAACTTCTTATGTGTAACTCTTGGAGGTTCATATTGGTTCAAATTCATGTAATTTCATCGTCCCTAAAGGGGACCAACAAATGTCTTCGTAAGTCCTTCTTACTATCATTTTACAAAGATTGTGGCATCTATGAAAATCTTGATATCTTGGATTTGTTTTTAGCTATGAACAAATTACTCAGGAGTACTGTTTCGAACATTTGACTGCTGACATGCTTGAATAAAATCAGTCCCAGATAGCAGACATGTTGGGGCTGAATCCGGGCTACTTTTGGTCCTTATGGCTCAATTACCGCACTGACAAGTGTTGTGTGGGCCAGAAGTGGACCAGATGTCAGCCTGGCTTGGATTATGGCAAGTCTCCTGTGGGCCACATGTGGTGCAGATGCCAGTTGTTGGCCTGGACGTGGATTACGGCAAGTATTTTGTGTGCCAGAAGTGGTCCTAATATGGAAAGCCTGCCTGTACATCAATTATGGCAATTTCCTAGTGGGCCACATGTGGTGGTCATGATGCAGCTACACTCACATTTAGTCAATGCTGTAAGTCATTTGGGCTATCTGGCTGTTTGTGTTGTCTTCTGATGTCCACTTCATTAAATACAATAATGCAACTACAACAATGTTTTGTCAGATTTTTTAAGATAACTTCATTTACAAAGCATTTTGTTATTCAAAAATAAATAGCAATATATTGCAGATCGTGTCTGAACATTATAATTTCACTCTGGGGAAAATTTGACATTTTTTTCATTTATTTTATTCATTCAAGAACAGGTCACAGTCAAGATGGGATTTAATTCTATTGCTTGTCTTCCTAAAACCATTGGTTAAATAGGCTACATGTATGTGTGCATTATAAAGCAACCTCATCAAATCTGTTCCCTCAACTGCAAGAATATCACTCCATAAATGTTCAGGTCACCTGTGACTCCCAGATCCACCTTCTGAATGTGATATTTAATCATTAGAATTTACTACAACTGTGTCTTTTTTCTATAATTATTAATTTTAGGAAATCAAAGTTGTGCCCTGGCCGCCTGGTTAATAACACCATTAACCAAGAAATTCATTACCCAATGGCTGACCAAACGATTAATTCAGTCATTTGTATTATGTCATCTAGATTACACATCAGTTGTTTGGTCAAGTATAATGAAAAAATTGCATAAATTGTAAGTTGTACAGAATAAATCAGCACAAATTGTTTTGGGCTGTCCATAAAGAACTTATATCACCACAATGCACAATAATCTGGCATGCTTAACTGTAAAACACAGATTGAAATATATTTTATTATCATTTATCCATAATATTATTGTAACTAAAACTCCTGAAATAATTTACAGAGGACTGTCATTTTTTTTGCTGATCAACATAAGTATTGTGTGTGTGTGTGTGTGTGTGGGAGGGTGTGTGTGTGTGTGTGTGTGTGTGTGAATGGTGTACAAACTAATATAAATAATTGGACTTATTTGTCTTTTGTGTATGTAAGTATAAATGAGTGTGTTTTTTATTTTTTATTTATTGTTTCCCTTTTTTAACTATGTGTATACAAATAGCTGTTTGCAAGATAAAAAAAAATTCCCAAACAAGGGATGAATAAAGGTCGATCTAATCTAATCTAATTTAATCTTGTAATGAAATGTAGAGGACACCCCAGGAAGAACAGCAACTGATTTGTAAGTCGCTAACGGGGATCTTAATAAATGAAATGAAACCATCAGACTCACCTGGAGGTTTCATTTCATCAGATGCACCACTCATGCCATCAGCATATACCACATCTCAAAAAGATGCCACAATAGGTTGGCAGTTTATAAACTGTAGGACATACAGCAGGCCAGTTGTATACCTCTTCCCCATTTAGCCATGACAGCAGGGCTAACGCTCATGGGACTAACGGCAGCCTCACTGTCCAAGTTCAAGAGTAATCAGGCTGAATAAACGTTTGCACGTAAAGCTGCTTTTACATGATTTGAATCTCTCTGTGTTGTTATTTATAACCAAGTTAGAACTTTCAAAATGAGGTCAGTCAAGCTTCAGTGCACATCTTTTTTCATTCATTCTTTTGGCATTCTGCTTGTTATTTCCCTTCATCTGTCTCACCTCCATCTCACGGCCCATCCGTCTCGATGTTTTATGGGAATGTTTTGGTGTTTACCTTTGCAAAGCGGGGCCAGCTGGTCCGTCCTTTCAATTTACAAGATATGGACATTCACTAACCTAAGAGGAAAAGTAGAAAAAATTTTGAGGGTTTTTGTAAAAGAAATCTCTTAGTTACTCCTTAAGAACAAATTTGTAGGATGACATGGGTGAATGAAGCCTGATGAACTTTGCTAGCCCTGTAACCGACATATAGGAGTGCTTCCATCCAACCAGGAAGTGCTGAAATATCTCAGTAAAGGTAGGTAAGAAAGCTTATATGTTGGTTTGAACTTGTTCATGAGCACATGAATGATTGAAACGCTGTGTGTTACCACATCATCCAACCCCCCCACCCCTCTTCCCCATGTTCTTATTAGGATTTTATGGCTTCCTGAAAGAATCACTTGAGAATCATGTCTGTTCTGATGCTCGTATGATTCATATTTTCCTCCTGCTGCTTTTAGAGACAGTGGATTACGGGACACTGTTCTGGGTTGTATTTAAGGGTCTGAACAAACCGCCTCCATGCCTGGAACATGTGGAAGCCTTGTTTCATGGCTGAAGTAGACAGACTGTACACAGATGTAACGGCTGAATCGTAACGAACTGCTGCTTCTCAGCACTGTTGCTGACACATCACACAGACAAACGACTCAACCAGACCACCAACCAACCACAAGAAGCTCGTTTACCTTAATCACATTAGTTTCTGTGACCTCTGCACCATTTACATTATCAAAGCTTTTCTTTAAAACCTTTGGAACAAAATACTATAGACGTTTTTATTGCTTTTGTTTCTTACTATCTAATTGTCATAAGCTTAAAAAACGACTAGTAAAGTTTAAACAGTTCTATCACTTTGCCTTTCGTGGTGATTCAGTAGAAAAAGCCAGCATTTTTAATAAGTTAAAACTTGGTTAAACTCATTGGTGAGCTGGTGTGTCTTGCCCAGCAAATTTACACTGTGTTCCGTTCTCCTTCTTCTTTTCTCTTTACTGTAGAATAACACAAAAAAATCATACTTTATGCTTATGTTCTGTTCATCCATCTTTGTCCTTGTGGCTGGAGGCAACACGTCCGGGAGGGAAAACCCAGGCATACTCTCTCTGGCGACACTCTCCACCTCCTCCTGAGGCATTTCCAGCCCAGACAGGATCAAATCCCTCTCAGTCGTAGGGTCTCTTCCCAGTTGGATTTGTTTGAAAACCCTCCAAAGGAAGGTGGCCAGGAGGCATCTGAATCAAATGCCTGAACCACTTCATCCAACTCCTTTAAATAGAGCAGCAGTTCCGCTCCAAACTCCCTCAGAGATCTGCATATCTCTCATTCCAACTTGCCACCACTCGCCACCAAATCCTGAGATAATTTACCTCCTCCGCTGAGTCTTTTGCTTCAGTCATTGAAAATAAAATGTCATCTTTAAAAGTAATATCTAAATGCATGACTGATTCACCTCCGAAGAACATTTAAGAACATCGAGATGTCCAGTGAAAAAGGAAAATATATTCCTTCAGCTATTACAATATTAGTTTGTTTGCATAACACAGAACTTCACATCCACCCCTGACTGCATGTTAAACCGTCGCAACAAGATTCCACTCAGTCCTCCCGACTCTGTGTGGTCTATGCAGTCTTAGATTTCCTGGCACAACAGACATATTAGCAATGAAAACGCAACATGCTCTTCATCTTGGGACGCCAGTGGCTCTTTAAACATTAAACGTCTATGACTGTGTGACATGAGCGAAACAATCGTTTAAGAGGAATTGTTATTGAAATAGGTTGAGGTTGGAAGAAATTTATGATGGTATCAGATGTACTTTTATACTTCCTCCACATCTTTAAGACAGGCTTTTACAACCCAGTTTAGTTTCCTATTTCTGGTGAGAAGAGAGGGATCCAGTCTGTTGACAGGAGTGCCCTCCTTCTGGCCTTTCACACTTTAGTTTTTCATTTTACTTATATATATATTTCCTGTTCAAGGACAGTTGTTTGGACATATTTACACTGCACAAAAAATATAAGTTCTCCTGTTCAGTTCAACTGAAAACACAGGTCTCGAGTTGATAAAGTTGGGCTCTTATTCTTCGACCTTTACTTTGACACATTTGATGGTTTTTTTTCTTGTTTCCCCTCTTAAAAGCTCTAATGTTTGTGTATTTGTTACAATGCCTATGATTTTTATGATGAAAAATTCCTCTCCTGCAACAATTCCTGGGGCTAGAATACATTTTTTGATTGAATAATTTGGTACGCAAACATTCCCTTTTATTGAAGTTATCCTTCAAAGATTTTCCACACATGCAGTCCAACACGAGCATACTTCCCGCTGGAAGGTTGCAATAACTGTGGTAGTTCTGGTCCCCATCTGATTCAAATTTATTTTGTTTTCCACTGAATGAAGTCTCAGCTGTCAGTTTTCATTTGACTTCTTTCATGTCCTGCAAGGTATAAACTTATGTGCAGTGACTTGCCTTCATGCTGTAGCTAGAAGCACTTTAGATGTTCTTTGCACTGAGACACAAACACTGACCCCACCCGTTTTTTTCCACCAACTGGGCTTCTCTTTTTTTTTAAAGAGGCTCTAAGCTTTATGTTATTTGTACTTTGGCTTTTCTTTTTCCTCATTACATCTGTTTTGGTTTGTGTTATGTGGCGAGGGTGTTCTTTTACTCTGTTCGCTTCATGGAACCTCACTGTTACTTCTTACTTGTTTAAACCTTTTTCTCCCAGTGCATTAGACAGCCCTGGGCAAAACTGAAAAGGCTGTAGTACAGCAACCATCCTTAATTGGACATTACATACTCCATTTTGCTGCGCTGGCCATGAGTGTGCGCGCTATAGTCCCACTGAGGTTGTCCTGTGCAGATTGCATTTTATAAGGTAATCTATTTCATCTGTTTGTTTAAAGATTTAAAATCATTTAACATTTTAGTGATATTTACTTCCTGTCGTACTTATTGCTTGACTACAGCTGTGCTAACATAAGAGTAGTAACTAGAGACAGGAGATGAATGCTCCTTTTTTTTAAAAACAAAACAAACTCACTTGTCATCAAGCTATGGTCTGTTTCCTGCAAACACAATCCAAGATTGAAGCATTTCAGTGCAATTAAAGGTACATGAAAATAGGAAACATGGGAGTGAAGGTTTTTTGTGCCCATAGCTCTGCCAAAGAAGTAAAAATCTAACAAGTCTGAGCTGATTTCATGTAAAGGGATTTATTCGATTGTGGTAAAAGTGAAGTGCACAGCAACAACAGCAAAACTGCAACTAAACAAACAAATTAACAAGTAATGGAGAAAGAAAAACCAAACGTATTGTAACCCGGCCAAACGTGATGACTCAGACAGGATGTAAATGAAAGGCATGATGCATGCACCCTGCTCTTAATGAATGTTAAACCTGAATGTGTGCGCACTACAAAGAAAACAGCTTGGTCCAGCTCAGTAACAGGTAGCATAGGAAGGAGTTTCTACACAAAACTACACCGACTTGCTACTTTCAACAATATCAACGCAGTATGGTGATAGCCAAACATGGACCTCCCAGACTGAATGCAGCTAGAAAGCATTCACATCCTTCTTACATGTGCTTGATCCTCTCTGTGGGGGCCTGGAGTCCATCCCAACTACCACTGGATGAGAGGTGGGATACACCTCACATCATGTCCCACACAGTTGTTGCTTTTTAACTGTCTGCAGATGTGAACTTGACAGTTTTGCCAGCTTGGTTGTGTTTGCTTTTTTGCTCCTCGCAGCTTGAAAACGTCATTTAAAGATGAACTTCATGATGTCTCATGGCAGCTCAATAAAGGTCATGAAACTGTCATAAAATGTCACGTAATAGTTTGTGTCCGGGGTTGCAAACTTTTTAGTGTGTACGTGTATTAAATAATAACTTGCGTGGATATAAGTATAGGCAAGGGCAAGTTTATTTGTATGTACAGGAAAATTCAAGGTGCTTTACATACAAACATTAGAAACATTACAGCGGGGTGCAGAAAGCATGAAGAAGAATTAAAAACAA
>JAOXYM010000010.1:31135345-31145758 GCA_028567055.1 Leptatherina wallacei | reverse complement strand
ATACTTGCTGGGATAGGCTCCAGCCCACCCGCGACCCTGCATGGATTAAGCGGTACAGAAAATGGATGGATGGATCATGTACATGTTTGTGTAACTTCGTGTCAGAACAAGCAGGAAGTGGCTTACCTGGATTTAACAGGTAGATCTGTGAGCAGAGATGTTGGAAGTGCAGTTGATGTACCCTCGTCTGAAATTGTCCCATAAATGTTTGCTTTGTATAACATCTCCATGTTCCTGGAGTCCCTTATGAGCCACGTAATTACGGTTAAAAGTTACTTAATGTCTGTCAAAAATCTCTAGAGATACCTTCAACCACATAGCTTGCTGTCATGTTTAGCCTTTAAAGCTGCAGTAAATACTGCCAATGTCATCAAAGCTGATCAGGTTACAAATTTACTCAATTCTAAATTCAGTTTGATTTGTTGTTTTTTTAACTGGCTTACATTTCAGTTATGATGTCCAAAAGAGAAATGCAACAGACTGGATATTTTTGATTTATTCTATTTGTAAATCACAGTGAGAGCATACCTTCCTGTCAGATTCATTTCTCTTAGAACGGGAGAAAAAAAGCAGCGGCCTCGCTGTTGGTGTAGTTATCCTCCCAGCTCTGCTGCAGGGCCCGTCTCGGTCCTGCTTCCCACTGCAAAAGAGACGGGGTACTTGGCCCCGTACTCTCTTCGTGCACCGGTCTCCTACCAAAAGTGAGTGAGTATGCTTCATTTCTGTGAAAGGGAGCCATGATGTTAGTCTCTTAGTCAAGACTCGTAGACCTTTTCAGAGGTGCTGGGTGCAGTTGTAGCAATTAAGTTCAATTTGTGTCCTGCTGTCTGACGATGCTTCACAACAGCTCAAGTGGTGTTAGTCCCGGTGACTGCTTTTCCAACAGAGAAACTCCTGTTTGATGTTACAAGAAAATTCCAATTCCAAATCACCTCCATATTCAGGGTAGGAAAGCTTCCAAGGTACGCCACCCTCCCCAAAGGAAGTAGGCTGCTGTAAGCAAATGGAATTAAGAGTCGGAATTCTGTCGGACACTCTTTAGTTAAAAGACTAAATCTTTTTTTTTAATGCTTTTTTCCCCTTTTCTCGTGCTGTTTGTTAGATTTAGTTAACAATTTTGATCAAATTAACTGCATGGTTAGGTTAAGGAAAAGATTGTGGTTTGGCCTAAATTATACTCTGAAATAACTTTTGCCAAGTTTTACAAATCTGCTCTGGCTACAGGTTTTCTCCCACAGAAACTTCCCGGCAGGAAACTTTAAAGGAGTCTGGTCACAGCTGATGACAACTTGAATAAGTATTTCAGCTCTAATGTTGGCGACACAAAATATTACATGACAAAATCTTCCCGGTGTTTTTAGTGAAGGAAATCTTCCAGTCGTGGAATCTCAGGGTCTTTGTTCTGTCCACTTTATTTCCGGATGATTACCAATATATTTGCATGGCATTCAACAGTTGGTGAGCACTACTCGCTGTATTTCTCCGTCTTTGCAGTTCTACAGTTTAGAGGGAAAAAATCTTTAATTACGCCCATCAAAGTGAAGGCAGTAGATTAAAGACCTGCCACACACAGTCAGCAAGTTTTCCTCAAACCAGTAATCCCTGAGGTCGACATTTCTGCCACACCTGCCTGCCAGCCTCCCCTCACTTTTCAGTCCAGCCATTTGTACGGTCAGTTATCAAAGAAAAACAGAAAAATAACAAGAGTCCTGCACTTTGGACTGAACTCTGCGTTGGCCTATTAAACCAACCTCTAGCATCATCCGTGCTACATTTGCTTCAAGTAATAGTGACTTCATTAACAGAATATGTTGTCTGTAATTCTTGATAGTTACAGAGGTTTCGCCATAGATTATTTAGTGTATTATATCACTATGAGAAACATTTAGGTACGTAACAACATGGATGTTCTTTAAAGAAAAAAACGAAACACGTCAGTGACACATTTACTGGTCGGCCAACTTCATAGGCTTAACTTCTGATGGAGCCTCTACTGTCCAAAATGCTTCTTGGGTTAAAAGAAAGGAACATACAATGAAATAGATCCTGAAAGAGTTATTTGTGATGAGCTTTGAACCTGTCATGATTAATTGAGCATAAGGGAACTTCAGTGGCAAAGCAGAGCCAGCTCACATCCAGCCTCATGAGAATGCTCTAATCAAAAGCACCTTTGTGAGTTTCTTCAGACTCGCTCCTCATAGTGAGGCCTCACACTGGCAGCTGAAGTCTTTAAACATGATCCACTCAGCGTTAGATGCTTACTGGCGTAATGTTTTGTACCCTGGCTCTTCCTTTTATGATCCATCAATTACAAATTAGGCAGGTGGAGAGCAGTATGTGATGAGCTTTTTGTTATTAACATATCTGAAACTCATAAATTGCCTTTACTGCTCCTTGATGCTGTAATCGACTGGTGACCTGTCCAGGGTCTACCCTGCCAGCCGACTAGTCATGTGTCCATCGTGTGATGACTTTGGTGATGACATTGGATCAGTCTGGCTTCATTCATCATCCATTCATCAGATTGTTGTGGTCGAGTGTAGACTCAAAATGGAATTGACTCAAGAACATAGTTAAATGAATAAAAGATGTTCACAGTGTTTCATCTAATCAAAGCATTGAAAAACATCTTACCTAAAAAAAGATTTATTTAGTATTATAAAATGACTAGGCCACTTTTTTCCAGTCATGCGACTTTGCAGTAATGATCCATACATCTTGTGTAGAAACAGAATCTGTGAGCTTTTGATGTAAAATCAACAACATGCATTGGATGGACATAGGAACTGAATAGTTATTGGGTCTAAAGTCAAGTTTGTGGGAAAACTTTTATCATAGTTTCTCTGTAAGAGCCACCACACATTACAGCACACTGAGAATTTCCTGTGTTGCCAAATGCTCAGTTTTAATGACAGATTTAAAAATTCCAGATGGACATAATGTGTACGGTACTGGATGGAGTTCTAGCCCAGTTGTTGTAGCATCAAGTGCCAGACATCACTAAAGGGTACACTGGCACTAGCCACAGTCTGTGGATTAAAGACTTCTGCCATTTGCTTTTATTTTCACTCATTTCATGTATTTTTTAATGTTGTGTTGTGGCAAGCTCAACATATGTGGAAATCATTAATGCTTCTGCATCTTTTTGCCGGTTGACTGCCTCTGACCAGTTTAAATAGTGCAAACATTCAGTCATTTTGGCTTTTCAGTACAGATTTCTTCCTTATTATTGCATGTTTGAACTTTTGATGAGTATGTGCATGGGAAAGGTTTTCCTTTTCACCATTTTTCCGGCTATTAGCTCTTCAGTGGTTGCGTGGAAATCCCTGATTGATTTTGTTTTTCTATGTCGTTATTTGTGAATATCACGAGCATTTACATGATTTTACCTATAGACAGACAGATGTGTAGCGTGTAGCAAAATATTCTGTTGGTGCCAAAAGGATAAATCCTATTTACTTTGGCTGTGTGCTGACTTTTTCTTTTGTTTCATGATAAACTCAATAAGTGTTTTCACTTAACGCGTGAAATATCTACCAGATGGATTTGCACATTGGGTACAGATGATAAAAGTTCCTAGACAATGAGTCTTGGCGATAGTATTAGTATATTTGATCATTTGCACCTTGAATAATAAAAAACAGCTTTGCTGATCCTCTGACGCATCTCTTAGTGGCACCAGCAGATAAACAAAGTGTTTCCCAAAACTTCCTAAAAATTCCTGCAAAAACCTTTCCCATCAATCATAACTGAGCTTTGTTATAATGACTGAGTAGGAGATGTCAGTATGTAAAATAAATGTAAAAGTAAAAAATAAAACAAGCAAAGGAAACTTTCCCAAAAACCACAAATAATGTATGTCCAATGTGTGTGTGTGTCTGTATTCCCATTCTCTATTTCCGGTTATTTATTTGAATGTGTATTGTTATCTTTGCTGGAAATGACATAGAGAAGCAATAAACATTGAGATAGAAATGTGAACTCATTCAGACTGAGGATACCCTCAAAGAAGTGTACTAAAAGCTCAGCTGAGGTTAAATCTGAGGTTTACACCAAAATTTGAGTTTCTTTTTTAAGATGACTCATATTTTCTTGAACCTAACTTGTAGCTTTTAAATTCCTAAACTCACTTAATTAACGACAATTAAAATTGAGAGTAAATGGCGACTGAAAACAAAAATGATTCTTCAAAGTTAAGTTTGTGTAAAAGGTTCTAGATCTGACCAGAGGCAAATTCTAGTGTCCTGGTTGAGTCTTGCATTTACCATGGTACTGATTTTATCTAATACATTTTTAACTCTTTATTCAAATTTCGATGTCAATTAAAACTGGATAGGAGTGTAAATAATTTTGGGCTTCGCTGTGCAAAAGAGATGCAATTTAAGCATCCAGGTTTCCTTTTGCCAGCACATGCACAGCTGGTGTGCTAAAACTGTGAACAGCTTTCATGGTCACAAGTTTTGCACTGCATGATGGCATCCAAACAAGGGTCAACATGCACCCTCATGAATATGGGCAGATGGTAAAATGTATGTCTCACTGATTCTGATGACCACATGTGGAAAGTAATTTGCGCCTTTTATGTCTCAATTTTATAAATTAAAAAGGAATTTTCTCAGTTTTTTTAATGCTTATCAAGAATAAATAATAAACTACTTTTCCTTGTGCGCACATGCATCCATTTCAGTTGCTGACAGACTGAATTTATGAAGTCTTAGAGTTTGAAATGCAAAAGAATGCCTCAGTTTATTTCACTTGTAAGAAATTGGAAATCATTCAACCGTTGGAAAGTGAGGGCTATTTATGTGAGGAAATTATAGTTTTCGATCGAGTGCAATGAGCCAGAGGAATAACTGGTATTTTTTTCCCCCATATTGTTGTTATAAAATGAGATTCTTCAGCCAAGGATGCAGTGGAAGCACATACAAAGCCAGATATAGCACAGCAAATGAAACTTTTAATGCTCAAGCCAGACAATAATTATGTCAGTGTTTTGTGCTGGGGAGAATAAAAATGACTTCGTCTTCTGGTTGATTCAAAATTGTCAACTCGTGAATATCCGCAGCTGTTTTCTTTTATTGCCAGGGATGATTAGAATATGTCAATGTTATCCGGTATGGTTACTATGGAAAACGATAAACATTCCCTCTGAAGGGGACAGGGTTAGGGTGCATGCGTGTTACAGCATTAAGCAACTTTGCATACTGTTGCAGTGGCAAAATTCAAATGATTGAAATTATAATGTTACTTTAAAGGAGATATTCTTTACTATTGCCCAGTTAGAAGAACCGGTAGGCAGATTTTTCAGCCAAAGTTTTGATGAGAAAAGATGTTCCAGCTGTGAGGTTCCCGTGTTGATGATGGTTACTCCTGGTAGACAATGCTTATGTTTCCACCAGACATTTCAAAAGTGTCCCACAAGCATCCTCTGCTCCACTCCGCTAAAAATAAGCTACTTGTCTATTTTCGACAGAAGCCTTTGCACGCTTCGTGGAGCAGATGAGCCATGCACGAGGTCAGATAAAGGGATGACATAGTGTTTAATTCTTCACATTTTTCAAGAAACGTCAATTTAATCCTGTAACCTAAAAAGTTTTATGCCTGGAAGATAGAAAAACTTTAACTTAAAACTCCATGAAAAGAGAAATAAACATATAACGATTTCTTTTTCTCTTTGTCTTCGTTTGCAGGAGGGGGTGAGCTCATTTAAAGTTCATGTTGTTTCAGTAAACATTCAATACATTTCTAAAAGGATTTTCAGGTGCTTGCAACCTTTTCTGGGGTGAGACATGCAGCGAAGAGCCCCAGGCAAGGACAGAGGCCAGTAGAGCTGGCAGGTGTTTGATGCAGACAGAAGGCTCTAGTTCTTCCTTTTGCAACTCTGCTTGACACATTACCCTGTTCTCCACTCACTGTGGCTTCTCTCCAAATGCCACTGGAGGGCAGTAAGATGAGACCTCTCAGCCCCTGCTCTGAGCCTGTTTGACACATGCATTCAAATATTTTGAGAGATGCTACTTAACATGCAAATCAGATGGACGCTGAGTATGCATACTGAATGGACTGGCTCACAATCCGCTCTCTTGGAGATCCGATTTCAGGTTGACCATTGGAGCTACAAAGGGGACACTTGTAAATTTACTTATTGTGGTGGTGACAACACTTGATGAGGTTCAGGTGAGATCTCTTTCAAAGGCCATAATCCTTTTTTTGAGAGAGGACAAAGTGATAGCCACAGCATGTAATGTGGAGCGTTGCTGGTTTAAGCCTGAACTGTGTGAAAGTTCTGGACGAGAGATTTTCACTAAAGCATTTCCATCTGTATTGTTTCTTTTTGGCCAGGAGTGGGCCTGGGTCTTTGACAGACCACAGTGAAGGACTTATACTCTCAGCTTCGGGGGTGCTGCTGGTCAAAGCTCTCACCGATACAGACCATGTGGGAAGAGACGTGACTGCATCTGGCTCTTGTTAGCGCTTTGATGCAGCACAGCCGATTAATATTAGATATTGAAAACAAAACGTCCCCTTGTTACTTTTCCAGGAGGGTGACATTGTACACTTCTTGAATTCAGATTCACTTCAATGTCAGAGTCATGGTACATCAGTGTAAATAGAACAAGAGATGATGTGCTTATCGTATTAACAGGGAAGGCAGTGTTATGACCTGGGGTTGCCTCAGTTAATTTGTCAGAGTTAAGCAACATTATGTCCCCAAAATGCCCACGATGTTCCAACAACAGCACCCCCGCCCCCCTAATTTCTAAATCTTATTCCAAGATGGCAATGTCAATATTGATCAGACTCAAATTGTGATTGAGTGGTCCAGGCAGCATGAGAGATGATTTTCACACATGCATTGGCCACCACAGAGAACAGACCTTAACCTCAAAGAGAGTCTTTGGGATGTGCTGGAGAAGATTTTATGACTCTCCCATCCTAAATAAAGATCTTGGTGAAAACTGAATACAACTGTTGTGGTATTGCATCAGCTCATTGAAATGGTGCCAGAGTAACTGCGTGTTGTAATCACAGCTAAGTATTCCAGTTTTCTGGAGGGCCCAGACAGTCCATGTCCACATGTCTTTGTGGTCATTGTTACACGTCCATGTCTGCCCTGAAATTTCAGAATGACAAAACTTATTTTGTGCTTTAGCCAGACAGCTCAACAGTAGCTCGTTAAAGTCTGCAAAACGCCTGAGTGTGTCCATGTGTGAATGGAGCAGGCGGTCCTCGGGGGAAATTCACACTGACTGAATGTACATGCTGGTCACAGTTGCCGCTCCATAGTCTTTTCTGTTTGCCTTTACGATGCTTTACACTTATTCATAAACATTGTGAATGTGTGTGTGAGAAAAATGTTCATTATATAAACACAGAAGATCATGAAATTGGAGTTATAGGTCCTTCTTTATACAAATAATTGTCATTATGATTTACTTTTTCAGTTCATTTTCATGCTAGCTGACACTTGTGGAGATGTGTTAATGATTATCTCTAATATCTGATGTCACAGGATTATGTAACTGTGACAGGACTAATCTCACTCAAATGATCTAATGTTGTCCATGTGTGAACAAAATACAGCTCCGCTTTCTGGTTGTTCTGCAGTGTTTATGTGTCAGAACAGCCAGCGTTTCCATGGTAATTATGGGCAAAGGATGCACTGATCCTTCCCAAGAAATAATATGATGAAAACAATGCATCTCCAAAAAAAAAAGGCAACTCCAGTGAAATATTTCTCACAACAAATTCTCAGTATGAAGGAGAGCTTAATACTACACACCAAGTAAATGGTGTTTAAAGATGTTGTCTTTTTTTGCAATCAGGCTGGGATCAGTCCTAAACACTCAAAGGCCAGAAACGGTGTCGTGAAAGACGAAGCACTCTGCAGAATCATGTCCAGGTTTTGCACAAACGTTCCTCTGTCAAACTGAGTTTCCACTGCTGTCTGAGGTTTGTGGTAGAGTCAGGCTGCTGTTTTCAATATTTGTGAATGAAAAGGCTGTGGTTGAGGCATATTACTGACACTCAGGCTTGTTAGTGAGTCTTTTTCAACAACTGCTCAGCCTCTCCTGGGTTTTCACTGTTCTATAATAAGTCCTTTAAAGAGCACTTGGCTGCTTTCGACCCAGTGAAAATGTAAATGCACCACTGAATCAAGCAGTTCTAGTCAATGTGGGTGTACATTTTTCCATTTTCTGCCACTCATGACTTCCTATGCTGGTAATGCCACTCGGCACCTCACATGGTTAGTGTGTTCATTTCTGTGTAGTCTGAGTAAACCATAATTTGACTCAAAATGTTCTGTATGCTAATGTGACATTCCCTTCCGTCTGTGTAGTTGTATAAAAAATTCAGATGTTTCATGTTGTGTAACATCTGTCAAATTAACCACTGGAGCTACTTTTGGTTAGAAAAAGCACACAGATGAATATTATATTGTTGCATCAAAGCATTTTTCTTTTCTTTTTCATATTGTCTATAGATTTACAGTTTAGGACACAATTATTTGGATGAGGGGATAGTTGCTAGCTTTAATTTGAGGATATTCCCATAGAAACTGGAGGGGTTTAGGAAATAGCCTTTTATCTCTTGCGTTTAGAGGTCATTGGAAAATTTCACACAAATAATTTTTTCTTTTATTTAATACTTGTGGAGAAATCTTTGCAGGCAACACCCGCCTGGAGCCTGGAACCCATAAACCTCACCAATGAATGACTTTCCCTCTTTGTGATGCTTTGCCAGGCCGACGCTCCGCTGCAGCTGCCTTGTTCGGGGATCTTTCTAACTTTGGTTTTGTTTTCACCAAGCTAAATGCAGTTTTATCAGGTTGAGTTCACATCTTCGTCCATACAGTGTGTAACACAGAAATCATCTAAATGCAAACCACCTCCATCCCTCCACAAATGTTGCTAACATTATGATGTGTTTAACAGGTTGAAATATGACCGTCTGTTGAAAGTATAAAAAGGTTCCTGCCAGTTCTACAAGCTCCTGATAAGGGGCACGCTTATGCAGACTCTGTTGAACAGTAGGGAGTCAGATAAAGTTGAATGTTTTATGATGCTCAGCTCATCGTTTTGTTTTTTTTTTCTCTGCATGCTCACATTTGGGGCTAGCTAGCTGGTGAGTTTGTAGATTTATTGTGGATAATAAAATTTATTGAGGATAAAAAGGTAAATCACATTACATTTGAAATACTTTGTAGTTCAAAACCTTTCTTGGGTTTGAATAAATGTTTGAATTTTAAATTGAATATAACAACCAATGTTTTAATGGGTGGCACTGTAGCCTATAGGTGAATGTACTGTATGTATGTGTGTATATGCAACTCCTCAGTTACTTTTTTTTGGGACACGTCCCAGACTGTACCTTTCAACACTGTTTGTTGGGACCTTTTACTTTGCTTTTAGTGGTATATCTCGTTATTATCTCTTAATCACTATTGCTGCTGCATCTGTCAGCAAACGGAATTTTGTTGTAACTTTACAATGACAATGAAGTCTTTAATCTTTATCTTAGAATTTAATGTGAAAATGTCTTCCTTCAAATCTTAAGCCCTAAATAATTGGTTTGCACCATAGAAATAATGCTCAGGATTTTGTCTCCATTATTTTCCTAATTGTAGTAAATGAATGGCTGCACGATGGTGTGGTGGTTAGCACCGCAGCCTCACAGCAAGAGGGTCACTGGTTCAATCCTCAGGTGGAGTTTGAGCCAGAGGGGGTTGCTGTTTCAGGCTGGGGAGGGGTTTGAAACAGTGGCCTTTCTGTGTGGAGTCTGCATGTTCTCCCTGTGTATGCTTGGGTTCTCTCCGGGTACTCCGGCTTCCTCCCACTGTCCAAAGACATGCATGATGGGTTAAATGGTTACTCTAAATTCTCCCTAGGAGTGAGTGTGTGTGGATGGTTGTCTGTCTCTCTGTGTGGCCCTGTGATAGACTGGTGACCTGTCCAGAGTGTACCTGCCTCTCGCCTGCTAATTACTGGGATAGGCTCCAGCCCACCGTGACCCTGAATTGGATTAAGCGGTACAGAAAATGAATGAATGAATGAATGAATGAACAGTTTATTACAAACACCAGGTACACCATTCAAAAGCGGTTCTACTGTGATATTGTTCCCCAAAAACTACAAATCACACAAAAAGTATTCCTTCACTATGGTAACCCTGGGGGTACATATGGTCAAAAACCCAAAAAATTATATACCGATATGGTCTGCTACAATAATATCCTGTAATCAGTTGTAATTTACTGTAATAGAACTTAATTCAGGTTAGTTATCTGGTTAGTAATCCATGGCCACAAGTTGATCTTTTTTTTTCTATTGATGTTGAAAGTGGATCATATAACACCAGTCCTCACTAAGACCAGGACCTGGATCATATAACACCAGTCCTCACTAAGACCAG
>JAOXYM010000010.1:31115025-31130920 GCA_028567055.1 Leptatherina wallacei | reverse complement strand
TGAATGTAGGTTAGATCCTAAAGGGCTAAAAGAAACATGAAACCAGTTAAGCGGGGGTTTCACTTTGAAATGCTGAGGAAAACAGACAATACAAAGTGGATGAAGGTCAGCTTGGTGATGAATTGAAACAAAGTAATGACAGTTGTTGCGTGTTACTGTTTTCTTTGCTTTCACCCAGCTTCTTTGCTGCATTATTTTTGGCACTTTGTTGTCTTTTTTAAGAAAACGGTTGTTGTTGGCCTGAATTGGCCCTTCCTGGCTCAAGCTAACTAACTGTCAGCCAGTCAGCATTTGACCAACTTGTAGCATCATCTCCAAGGGCTATGCTATATTAGGTTTGGAGGACCACACATCTGTCCGATTTGTTGAAAAATGGCCTCCTGTGGCGGCTGAGAGGACCGTAGACAGATGTAAATTGACATTCGGATTGAGACCCATTCAACACATTTCCCACAGTTGTTTAAGTTCTCCACACTCACTTAGTATTTCTCACGTTTTTACTTTGCTGTTACTTGTGAACAGTAATGGGCAAGACTTAAAAGCATTTGGTTAAAGTTTGCAACACTTAGTGCACATGCTCGTTTAACCTGGATGGATTTTTGTTCTGTTTAAGAAAAATGTAAAGAAAAAAAGTGCTCAAAGACTTTTCATTCATATTCCAGCACAGTGTCCCCTTTTAACAACCAAATTCCAGAAAACTTGGGACATTCTTTAAATAAGAACAAAATGAAAACTAAAAGACCTTCAAGTCACATGAGTCAATATTTTATTCACAACAGAACATACATATCAGATGTCAAATAGTTTCAAATTTGACAATTTTATGCACAAAATGAGCTCATGTCAGATGTGAGGCTGCTTCAGCTCTCAGAATAGTTGGCACAGGGGCAACAAATGGCTGAAGAAGCAAGATAGATAGAAACAGATTGAGCTGGGAGAACATTATTAAGAAATGAAGCATATATCAGGTCTGCAACATGATGTAGTATAAAAGAGATGTCCTAGAGAGGCAGAGCCTCCCAGAAGATGGGCAGAGGCTCTCCAATCTGGGAAAGATTGTTTAAAAAGATTGTGGAATACTTCAGAAACAATGTTCCTCAATGTCAAATTGCAAAGGCTTTGCACCCCTCATCATCTACAGAGCAACACATCATCAAAATCATCAAAGAATCTGGAGATGTTTCTATTCGTCAGGGACAAGGCCGAAGACCTTTATTGGATACTCGTGGTCTTGGGGCCTTCAGACGACACAGCATCACTCATGGGAGGATTGTGTCTTTGACATTTCTAGATGGGTCCAGGAATACTTCCCAGAAACCTCTCTGGGTTAACACAATCCTCCGTAACATCTGCAGATGCAACTAAAGCTGCGTTCATGTGGTACGGGAAAGATGATCCTTTCCACTTGTGAAGTGGAAATTGCGAGTGCGTTGTGTTCAAGTGCTTTTGTTGTCGTAGTGAAGTCAAGTGAAGTAAAACATGGTGGACCCACTGCAGAGCAGGGGTGAAATCCTGGTCCATGTTCAACTTGCCATCTCCTTTACATTGATAGAGAGTTTGGGCTATGGACTGGGCCATCTCCTGGTTCCAGTATATCATGGTGTCACTGGCGCACACTACAGACCAAATAAATCCATGAGAGAAGCGTACAGTACCTTACTGGGGGCCATCCTCAATTGACTGCTAGCTAGCATCTGCTCTTTGGAGGCAAAACTGAGCAATAACAGTATTTCTTTAAAACAACACTAAGTTTAAATGGTGATGTTATTGAAATTTGGTATGCCACAGAATTATGTTGGCTCCAAACTAGCCATCTAACAGCAGCAGAGAACTTTTAACAGAAGGTAATGCTTAGCATTCTGATAGTTTCGTTGCGCTCCGTCATGTTGAAAGGTCAAAGTTTACCTCATCTCGGTAGCTCGGGCATCATAAAAATCTTCCAGCTACCAGCGTGTGTTCAGGTCTAAAGCATCTCTAATAGTAGGGGGGGGGGGGCTATGAAGCTGAAAATTTTATAAAGATTTTAGAGGAACATCTGTTCCTCTCCAGATGACGTCTGTTTCAGGGAAGGTCTCGTGTATTCCAGCAGGACGATGCTAAACCACATCCTGCGGCTATTATACCAGCATGGCTTCACAGGAGAAGGGTCCGGCTGCTGAACTGGCCTGTCTGCACACCGAATCTTCCACCTAGAGACAACATTTGGTGCATCATTAAACAAAAAACATCAAAGACGAGCAGGAACTCTTCAGCAGCTGGAAAGCTCTATCAGGAAAGAATGGGAACAAAACTCCAGGAAGTCATAACCTCGATGCCCAGACGTCTTCAAACTGTTCTGAAAAGAACAGGAGATGCTGCACCTTGGTAACCATAGTAACCATGGTAAACATGCCTCGTGCCAACTACTCTACAACCTGTAGCAGTATCACATTTGACATGAGCTCATTTTGTGCATAAATCTGTCAAATTTCTCCGTTTAGACATCTGTTATGTTCTGATGTTCTGTTGTTGATCAAATATTGGCTCGTGTGATTTGAAGGTCTTTTAGTTTTCATTTATTTCAGATTTTAAAGAAACGATCCAACATTTCTGGAATTCGTTTTGTATCATATACTAATGTAAATTTAAGCCAGAAGAGTTGAATAGAAAATATCAGGTTTTCTGTGGATACTTTCCTCCTATTGATGTCACTGTTTACTTACCAGCTGAACTAATCAGTTTGGGTTCAGTTCACCAGTTCAAGCTGCAACTACTGATGCATTTTCACAAGTATTCTCCAAATGTTTGTTTTGTCCTGTAGATGTGAGAGAAATTCCAAAGAGATGTCTTTGAATTTCCTCCAACAGATCAAAGATCTTACTGATCAGAGAGAGAAAAGCAGCCAAAGAAGCTAGAATCAGACACAATAGTGAGAGCACATCTACTTGTAGTGTACTTGAATACACACGTGTTAAAGGAAAGTGCATTGATAAGTTTTATGATGCACAGCGGTTGTAAATCTTGCTGATAGATCCCAGTGTTACATTGAATTAAACGCTCAAAAGATAGATGGTCAAGGTTTGAAAATGAGACGGGTTCATGGGATCCAGGGAAGGGAAAATGCAATGGCGAGAAGCAGAGCTAAGAATACAGCCAGCTTAGAGAGATTCTCACGCTCCTGACTTTATCAAACCTCAAGGGAATATTTCACGGACCTGCCTCTACCCATTTATAATGAGAATAAGATGTTTTCAGATCAGTTTGACTTTACAAGTATGTAAGATTTTGAGATAATTAGCAATCATTTGTAAAGATGCCACTGAAAGGCTGCTTGACGTACGAGTTGCACCTGGTGCAATTACTGCGATCTTTGACATATCAGCTTTCAGATGAGATCTGCTGCTGCTCAGCACACAGGTTGTCAGAGTTTCAACACTTTTCACACTGTGATACGGATATCAAATATACATTTTAAGTATGTGGCCTTTGGTTGGGTTCTGTCCTTTTTTAATTGTTAATCTGAAGTAGCTGCTTCTCGTGTCACATTTCAGGGACTTTTACTTTTGATTCTATATCCAAGATGCTGTAATTTGCCTATTGACGTGACTTTTATTGGAAAAACTAGCAGCACAGCGCTTGTATTTTAATTAGCCTCACAGCCCATAATGAAGAATCCCAAAGATTCTCGGTTAGATGAGTTTTGTATTGAGTGCATAAACAAGAGCAACGAAGCATTCTGTCATTTGGTTCTTTTTAAAGAAGGAAAACATTTTTATTACTCATAAAAGACAGAACATGATAAAAGAAAATGAAAATTCAACCTTCTTAAGTGTACCCACAAGCTTATGTAGCCGAGTTTTGAAGCCACGGCTGAAAATGAACTCTAATGGCTTGCTGTTTGAAGCAAAGGGAAAAACTGAGTGTCCAGCTAACATTTGCACCTTGTTTCTGTTTTTCCTGTCTCTCTCCTGACATTTAGTTTACATTCTTTATTTCAAACCCGCCTCCTGGAAATTAGGTTTTCATATGTTTTTCTATAACTTAATTGCAACAATAGAAATGTTTTGAAGGAAACATAAATGTGACCAGATTAAGAATTGTGAATGTAATGAGGAAACCTCTGATTGTAGTGACATATTATTAAACATAAGCTTTATAAGCTCATGTTAAATCCAGTGCCAGTTAAATGTTAAATCTCTGTTTCCTGGTTCTGCTGCTACCCATCTTATAGCACAATGAGGCGGTTAAATATTAATTGGAGCACGTGCTCTTACTTTGTGGTGACACGCCTGCCTGACGGATCACAGTGCGGGCAGAAAGCTGGTTGTTGTTTTGGTTTTGGGCTAGCTGATGTTGTTTGCAGGGGGGGGGGGGGGCAGAGATCCACAAGGAAGTAGACTGGAGCATCTTCTGAGGCTGAGTCTGTCATTGGTCATCTTCTGGGTTTTATTGTAAGCTTACAGGACAGTTCTTGGTCTCATCCGTGATCTGTCCGTAGTTCCCTGAACTGACTCATGAATTATTATGAGATACACTGAGAATTCCCATTATAAAAGTTCAAAATAGTTGTCTGTGACTATCAGACTGTCTGAGCTTGTGAGAGTGCCATGTATCTGTAGTAGTCAGAAATAGCCTCACTGGGATGCTTTTTTCCTGTTCAGACCACACTGTCATCTCCAATGGCAAAGATTTTCCCAGATGCTAAATTTGTGGTCAGTGGTAATGGCTCGGCTTCAAAAGAAAGCAGCCTGCGTTTAATCATTTGACTGCATGTGGCTTTTCTTTTTCATTTTTTCCCCTTCTGCGTTTTATTTGGTCACAGTGTGTCATTGGGTTTGATGTACATGTTTTTAATGGGAGGATTTCTTTTTGTTGTTGTCATTTTTACAAATATCTCCATTTGACACGGCAGGGTTTTGGAGAGCATTTTACTGCGATGCTGCTCTATATTTCACAGCCGTGCAAAGTGTTGACATCTCTCTAAATATCTACATATTACTAGCTGATTCTTTTAAATCTGTGTGAGTCGTTATTGTTAAATGGAGTTTTACAATTAGAAGCTGCTTTAAACTGAGGAGTGGTTCTTAGTCCTTGTTTTTCTTCCTCTGTTTGACAGGCTGTCACATTTGAGCCAAAGAGCCCGCTGCTACCGATTTCCAACCACATCTGAGCCGGTGAGAAATGACTCCATGTTCCTGTCTGCATTGTGTTTATTTCCAGCCTTGAGATGGACCAAGTGTTTACCTCATCACACTACAACTACCACGTAGCTGTTTAGTAAAAAATATTCCTCTCTAATTATCCTTTAATTAATTTAGTGCAGTCTAGGCTCTTGAGTCGGTGGGTGTGTTCATTGATTTTTGTGGAAATTAGACAAACGTATGATTTGAACAAATCATAATATCCTTGACTTATAATAGCAGGTAGCTGAAGGAAGTTCCCAGTTTGCTTTAGGGGGTTGTAACAGAATAGACAATAGACTTGCCAGGAAATATCCTCCTTGAACTACATTACAGATTGTTTCGGGCTGACTTGTTGCTGTGGTATGGGCTTATTTCCTGCCCACCTACCTCCAAACCATGGGGGTGTGTGATTACAGGAAATATCTCCTTACACTTACACACAAATGGTCACACACAAGCCGTAGAGTTTGGGAAAAAAACAGCATGACTTCCAGTCTTGCCTTTACCAGTATTTTGTAGGAATATACTTGTACCACAAGGGTTTTATGAACTCCTGGAGAAACTCTTTTTTTTTTATGAAGTCAGCGAAGCTAAGACTCAGCAAACTATCAGAGATATTAATGGTTTCTTCTTTCAGTTAAGGTTAAGGTAGAAGATGTTTGTTATACCTTGACATGTTTCAACTGCACCCTTCCTCAGAAGCGTCATCTGTGATGTGTCGTTTATCAGCTGTTTTTCCTGGGCGTGGCCAACCTGACAGATCCACGAGGTTGGCCCCGCCCCCCCGCCGCTCCATGGTCTCTGGAGGAGAGAGTCCCATGTGTGTGAGAGTATGTAGGCTCCCTCATCCCGGTTGATGGTGTCCCTCGCCTGCTGTCTGATTTTATTTCCCTCCTTGATCTATCCTTTGTATTTGTTGGTCTCTGATCCGATGATGCGTGCGTTGTCCCAGTCAGTGATGTGGTTATTGCGTTTGCCACGCCTAGGAATAACAGCTGATAAACGACACATCACAGCTGTCAGGTGACGCTTCTGAGGAAGACTGCAGTCGTCAGTCGAAACACGTTGAGCTAAAACGAACATCTTCTACCTTAACCTTTGTCTGAAAGAAAAAAGCGTTCTAAATTAAACAAAGGAGAAAATTAAATTTTTTGAGTTAGAAACAAGTATCATTGGCTATGAACCCTGAAACTGCAGCATGTAAGAAAATCACAGATCAATGACAGAAAAAAATGAATACTATAATTAAAAGCTGTGTTTCTATTCGTATGTAATCACTTTACTAAAATAACTGATATGTGTTTATAATCTTAGAATAAGCCATTTACCTGCTGTAAGTCCACAAATTTGTGCCACCATGTTTACTACGGTGTCTCTGCATGGTCAAACAACTCTGTGAGAACCCACTGAGCTTTAAAACTGCAGTACCAACTTTGTTTGATAGGTGCTAAAGCCCCGTGTGGGACAAGTAATTGGCTTAATCTTCAAATGCATTATTTAAGGAACATCAAGTACAGTTTTTAGGTCTTTAAGTGTAGCTGCCATTGTAAACAACAGCTTATTCTGTGTGAAATGTGCAAATATAGTATTGCAGTAAATACAATTTATCAGCTGCAGCTGCACAAACCTGCTTGAATCTGAATATACGGCGTACAAACCAACGCGCTTTTAGAGACTGGTTTCATTTAGCCATGCAGCCATCAGTCTGCTATCTGCTGATAAATCTGCCCTTGACTTCAGCTCAGACATCTGCTAGTTTAACACGTGTGATCGTCTCTGTGTTTATTGGTGCAGCTTGACAGCCATCTACTATCTTATGTTCAAATCTCTATTGCCAGGAAACTGGTTTCTCCAAAATGATTGATTCCAGAGCAAGTAACAAAGACTTTTATCATTATTCTGTACCAATGTGAAAGGCTGAATTTGAGCAAACATGACTTATTCTAGCTGATGCTTGCAGCACCCAATCGCTCATGCAGAATAATAATGCTAAATATCTTGATACGAGATTAAACATTCCAGCATAGCATCTCATGACATACATCATGGACCCGAGCCGGCATACACAGGACTAAAGCATCTGTAACTGAATGTTTCCATGTGAGGCAGAACTTAGTGTTCTTCTGCGCAGCATTACATTATACAGGTGCTTCTAATTTTCCACTTCTCAGCATATAAACCAAACACAAAGCTAAAAATGAGAAATGACATGTGCTGCTCATCTTGTGTAAGCTGAAATGCAGAGTGGCAGAGGTGTGCCGGATTTTGGCTTGTTTTTTTTCCCCCCTAAATTCTGGATCGTGCTGTTCAGGACAAAGCACCTAGCAGTAATGAAGCCCTAAGGGTCTTTTGCTCCAAACACTCTGTGTTCTTCAAGCATTTTGAGCACAGGTCAAAGAGTTTGGAGTCAGGCTCAGGATCTTCTGCTTCAGTCGGTCAATGATGGTAGTGGACTGTGAAGTGTGGGTGTGACCTCTCCCAGGTATTACCAGTAGTAAAACATTTCCAGCACATGTGTTTTGAAGCAGCAGGTTTCTTTTTGATGTTTCTACAGGAGGAGAAAAAGACAAAGGATGTTATCTATCTACATTACATAGAATGGCTTCATAGAATCTGTTACCTTTCACATCAGGGTAATCTATTAGCTCACGGTAATAAAGGAAGTCATCCATGGAGACTATTTGCACTGGACAAGCTTTTTTCTGGAAGCAAACCAGGGAAACTAATAGTCCAGGGTTACTACTATAAATCCCTGTGAAACAGGGTAGATTCTTCGCCACAGGAGAAGTTTTTGTCAAGCTTATTGACTTTGCTATTTAAATTCTGCTCACCATTTTCCCCTTTAAATGGTCTAACAAGGATAAAAGTTAATGGTCTGACTTTTACATTCGAGTTGAATTTCTTTACTCCGCTGTCAAAATTGGCTTGCTTTTTCTCTTGGTCTAATAAGGAAAATACACTTTTATCCCCCTGCCAGTTCAGCACTTTAACGAAGCTACTTTTGATACTGTAATTGGGATCTTAAATGTACATCTTCATTAATTTTATATACAGTTTTATATGTATGTGCGCAGGCATTCATATGTATTTGATGTTCTTGCACAAACATGTAATGGCTCTGCACAGCTTGCAGCTCAATCTCCCAAGAGGACATTATTCTGGAGCTGGGAAATGACAACAGTGGTTACATTAGGATTTAGAATGGGATGATGTCAATGAAAACCCTGGATTAGTTACATGTGGGTGCATTTCATAGTTAATGGTCTTTTTTTCTTTTATTTAACTGAATTGATTCATTTTTAGTGTATGATGCCAGTCAGTTCCTTACAGATCTGCTGGCACAAAAATCGGAACCTTAAACTCACATGTAGACACGAGCTGCATGTTGTCCTCTTAGTTTTCTTGAAACCAGCAAGAATTTCCTCTGGTTGCCAATTTACTGAGCAGGAACTTAAGCTGAAATGAAAATGTTGAGGGAGTTCAGACGACAATCAGTGGAACAGTAATCCCTGTGTGAGGACAGGAGGAGAAGGAGAGGGCGAGGGAGAAGAACATTGTATTTCACAGTCCAGTTATGTTCTTTCTGTAAAAACATCAAGGCTGTGCTTCACCGCGCTTCACAGCACGGCTCCCCAGCTCTGCGTTTGATGGCTGTGTTAGCAGACCACAACGCAACACCCTTATTTATGATGGTTCAAAGAGGGTTGTGACCTCCAATAAAAGTAGGGGTGGTTCTGACTGAATAGGGACCAGCTTTATAAAAATCCCAGCTTTGGTGTGGAACATTACAAACAAACAGATACATTTCCTAATCACAACACCTGATGTTTTTTAAAGATAGCATGTTGTTTTTGTCTTTAAAAGTCCTCGCCGTCACCATTTATATTACAAGCTGAGATGATGGTTTAAGGCTTGTTATTCTGCCAAGAGGAATATTGTCGGCCATTAAATGTTTAGAATGATGAGGGGAAGTTATTCATCTTTGACACTTTTTATGGTTGAATTCTATTAGTTTGACATTCTCCCGAACTTTTGTGTTTGTGACCTGAGCAAGCCATCCGCTTCTTTCACCAGGCTGTGGCTAGTTTTAGGAGGCTGAAAATGTCTGCAATCTTGCTCTTTTGGCTCTCTGCCACCAGCTCTAAATGCTGGTGTAATATATGTACGCTATAATTCCATATCTTCAAGTGCACCTAATGAGCTCAAATGGACATGGATGAGCAGGTATTTATCTCCCTTTAACTGACCAGCTAATTTTGCTCCCATGGAGTGACTGATTATTTTTCTCTCCCCCTGCAACAAAAATGGATTGCCCTTCAAGTACCCCCTGCTGCTTTAACTACAACTACAGGGGCTAATTGGGCTACAGAAACTACTTTGGGAAATATTTTTTAAAAAAAGGTGGAGAAATAAATGGAATTTTAGGAGAAAATAGATTTGTGGAGTTCAGTTGAATTAAACTCTTTCTGAGAAGGTTTAAAGCTAATCAATCCCCTGACTTTGACCTTTATTATATTAAATCACCATACACGTGCATATATATGAAAACAGATGCTATATAACATAATATGCATGTAGTTTGTCTTGCGTCATGCCTTGACTCCATTGCCAATGTTGCATTTTCAGACTGAACACCTAAATAGCGCTGGAATAGTTGAACACAGCCGAAGACCCTGTGATGCAGTCAGGCTGTCTTTTCAGTAATCTGCACCAGTAACCATAACTGGAATATTGATATCAGTCACCTTATGGTTTTAACATTTTATTAAAAGCCATTTAACATTAACTGAATGTCACTCACACTTATCACAGCTTCTTGCTCTAGTAAGAGAGGATGATTGCACCCTTTAGAACAAAGCTGCTGCATCAGACTCATGAGTGTCTTTAGAGAGCAGAAAAAAAAATTGTATACTCAAGAGCATTGTTACAATATATTTTAAAACATTAATTCAAATACTATACTTATGTTCAATTTAGAGGTACTCTGCTTGGGTATTATCATAGCTATTTCTGCTAACTTTCATTCTGTCTCATTTTATAGGAAAATATATTACTTTTAACCAGATTGCATCTTTTCAACAGCTTTAGGAAAAAGTTACTTTTTGATCAATGTTTTGCACTTAAAACATGAGCAGCTACTTCCTATGTTAGTAAGGTTAGGGACGTCTACGACCTTGCGAATGGCCAAAATGTTTATATAGACCTGAAGGAGATGCATACCATGAATGATACTGAACAATGCGTATGGTTATTTGTTTATTTTATGTGTGTTTTCTTGCTGCTATTAAAAACAACTAACAACAATAACAGCAAACCCATAAAAGCAATATCTGATTTTTTTCTCTCTTAAACTTGGTTTTGCACAAAAAATTAGCATATGGCTTGGGTTTCTTTATGAGTCTGTGATTGCTCCACCAAACATTACTGTCTCATTAAGCATTACGATGATGTTTTATTGCCTACATGAACTCCCCGGAGGACCTGCTAACCAGCATTGTTGACTGGGATTGTGTTAGTCTGAGCTGAACGAGGAAGCTCCTCCACATTTGCCTGCTGAAACTTTCTCTCACTGCTTGTGCGCCGGTTGTGGTTGTTTAACATTTAGGCACGGTCTCCTGCAAGGACCTGAGTAGCATATAAAAACCCCAGAGTCACAGCTGAGTGACGTTTTGGTTGTTAGCACAAAACTTTTAATGATGCCTACAGGCATTTCTCTCCCTCTCTGCATGTCCCTCTGCTTGTTGCATGCTGTCTGTCACTGCTACTTACTTACACCAGATCTACTGTATAGTATATCATGCAAATGTGTCTTAACCCAATAACAAAGCATTCATGTTAAAACAATACCTACCAGTAAAACTTGTAACACTATAAATCAACACAGGAGACATGTAGATAACTGGTGATTTCTTGGATTTTTACCTTTATAAAGCAGTCAAAGTGAATCCAACTCATCTGACAGATTTTACCGCTGACATAAGCTGTATTCAATCTGACAAACCTTATAATCACAGCCGCAGCACAAAGCTATGTGGTGCTATAAGCCTCAACCCAGCCAAAGTGGAAAAAATGCCACTGAAGTACAGTTTTTTGAAATTACATATGGATCCTGAAGACATATGTTAAGTTATTTTAATCCTAAAAAAGGGAGTTACTGCTCAGATCTTACATGAATATAATTTTGTTCACATTTTTGAAGCTTTAACAGTATTATAGCTAATCTGAATATTGTACATTTAACCAATATAATAATCTGATAAATGTAATTGTTGTTGCTTTTCAAAAAGGTATACCTTACAACCCATTTAAGCATAATCTCTTATTTAAAGTCTAATGCCACACTTATCTCATATTGATCAAAATACTTTGTCTTTTGAGACAAAGATCAATAAGTCTTGATAGTTTATGTCTAACATTTGCCATTTTTGCCGCATGAATGTGGAGTGGTGTAATACCACTGCATATGACTCCTTGCAAGTGTGCGCCATCTAGTGAATTTAGTGCAACATGACATGCAAAGATTTGTCCCTGCATTATTAATGGTCTGTACATTTTATATTTGTTCTTCCAACAAATAATCACATTTGCAAGCTTTGAAACATGTTGGTGCTGAACCATTAAAATATGAAAAAAAATTTAATGGCTGTAAAAAAGAAAATAGAAAAGGCTACCTTAAAACAGTGTATCTGAGAAAATCAATCTGGGATGTTATCTAACCCTTGGCGCTTTTAAGTTGCAGTTTAAAAATATCTAGGAATACACTCTGCACCAAACCTCCAACTTCATTAAACAACTCCATCGAGAGGTCACACTTTGATTCCCCCACTGAATAGAGTCGCTCTAAGTTCTGTCGGGGTGTTGTGGTTGGTGTAACCCACAAAATCAATAGTGTTCAAATCGAAAATTTCTAGGGGAATATAAGGAGAAAGATAGAGGGATGGAAAGGGCGGAGGAAAGAAAAGAGTGGGAAATTGGGAGGGAGAGAGAAAGAGAGATTGTTCACATAATTGGAAAGTATGGAGGCTGCAGGGCACATGGAGTTGAAACAAGCTGTTCCCAGCGGCTATTTATCCATATTACCTGAGAGCCTCTAGACTACTGGTACTGACTTAAAATCCATTTTGTGATAAGATTACATTGAGAACAAATTACCTCTCATTTGCGGCCTGCTGTCATGAACCCTGTGTTCCTTGACACCACTAGAGGTCAGTGTGACCCTGATATGGGCACACGAAAGAGTAAGGATGTCATGTGCTGCTTAGAAGGGTAGGAGGGGAGTTTGCAGCATGCTCTATGGTCATGTCTGCAGAATGACTTCATGCTGCAAAGCTTTGGCTTTTTTTTTTTTTGCCTTAAACAAAATCTCCTCTATTGTCTCCTCTTTTGTTCCGCTTCTTTATCTCTTCCTTCCTGTTGATTTTAACCTGGTATGCATTCAACCTGTGTGTGCAATTTGCATGAGCTGGCTTCAGAAATCTGTGCTTACCCCTGTGTATTGCTCAGTCAGAGTAAGGTTGGTGTTCAAAAGGAATAGCAAATGACTCCATTGCCCTCATTGACGTATGTCAGTCTATTTCAGGCTCAACGACTAACACCTTCATACATGGCCAAGTAAGAGCTGATGATGTACGTGCTGGATCGTCTCTGCAGCGTCAGCCTGCCACTTGGTTAGTCAGGAGATTGCTTTTGAACAGGGGGAGAGCACTTTATCCCTGTGCCTATGAACCATCACTGAAGTATATATCCCAGACCCCTGCCAAGATGCTGACAGCACTTTACCCATGGAGGAGACATACAGGGATATCAAACATGCGATTCGACCTGATGCAGCAACTCTGGCATTTCCTCACCACCACCCCTACCCTCATCCACCTGTCTGCCCATAACAGGAGTCACCCCTCAGCCCCCATCTCCTTATTGATCCCCATTTGGCAAGTGTTCCTCGCCATCAATCTCAGACCCCAGCTTGTCCACTGCTGACCCTTGCTCCCAGGATGAGAGGAGCCACAGTGGGAGGGGAACAAGTTTGTGGGCAGGAGAGTCAGAGCCATGCCATAGAAGGGGTAAGAATGAGTGAGGAATAGCAGAGATAAAGAGGCATAGAAAGTGTGAGAGAGTGATTGGGCAGGTGGGTAGAGACGGATGGCATTAACTGGACCGAATGCTGAAGTGACAGGAAGGGCACAGCCAGCCACAGAGGCTTGTGGCCGGCTTTCACATGACTCTCCGTATGCTGGGACGCTAGAGAGTAATAGAATCCCAACGTGATGTGCTGGGATGCTTGGGTGGGGGGAGTGTGTGAGGTGGAGGGGGAGTAAATTTAGCCACAGCCTTAGGCAGGCAGGCAGCTCTGTGAGGCTCAGGGGGATGTTCATAGTTCTGAGAGGTTCAGTGGGTACCTCGCTCTGGTCCTCTCTACCCTTCTGGAAGAGTCATGGAGGGCACTGCTGCAATCACAATATGAATCACCTCCTTTCCATACCTTAGCAGGCTTAATGGCTACATGGTGAGATGTATTGCATTGCAACGTGATGGCAGTGGGGGTAGTGTGGGAGATAAGTCAGCCGCACTTTATTTCCAGGCTCTGTTAGGGAAGCATCTGTTGGCTTGTGCAGATATTGGATTTCAAAAGCAATCGCGCATGTCATAAACCGATGTTGTATGATAAAATAGATTTTCAATGACTGATGTACAGATGTTTCTGTGATGTTCGTCATTCAGCTAGTTAAGCTTCAGCAAGTCAGACTTTTTCTATCAAATATGCAATTTGGTTTGGCTTCTCTCAATGTCAGTGGTTTTGCCCTTAAATAAATAACGTGACTCCTTCTTAGCCTGACTCTCTCCCCCACCCAATCTCCTTATTAATACCTCCTTAAGCAATGTCAGTTGAGCTTCAAAAAGAGGGCATTGTGACTTTGGAGTGCTTTGTCCTACAGTGGCATGCAAAAGTTTGGACACCCTTGATTACTGTGAATATCTAAGCAAGCAAACAATAACCTGAGTTAACGATGACACTTTTGAATAGTTTGAGAAACTTTTCCTTCATTATTTTTGTCTTATACAGTTTCAGAATAGCAAAAAGAAAAAGTAGCTTAGTGCCTGTTAAGATTTTGATTTATTATTTGCGTGAGGGGATTGTGAGGGCCGTGTCAACACTCTCACTTTTAAATTCTAAATTTTATGGTCTGTTTAGAATCACTACCCTGTTGTAAAAGCCATTATCTTTTCTTTCTCAGTCTCTTTTTTTCTTTCTTTACACATTTAGTGTTTGCTTCTAGATTTACAGGGATTTAATTGAATCCATTCTTGCTCTGGCAGACACATGTTCCACGGACCACCAACTACAGCACTGTCTAAAGAAGGTATTCCCAACATGGTAGTTAGGACCAAGTTGGGAATACTTGCTTTAGACTGCAGTGATGCAGGAGCCTCTGATTGGACACAAATATAACATACATTTTATGAAACCAAAGGTATTTGGATGCTGATTTAAAAACTTCTGATGATCAGTTTTGGGGTGAAGGTGCAGGCAAGATTTGCTTCAGATTACTTTTCCAGAAACGTCACACTCCAGTCTGCTAAATGTTTCTAAAGGTTTTTCACTTTCCTTCAATCCAACTAACAATTTTTATAAAAAGCCTTCTTGGTTTTTAAGACCCCACTTTACCTTCACTGTGCTTGCCATTTTTTTTATTACCATTTTTTTTTTTATTACCCATATTACAAACTAAGGAAATGTATGCTGGGAAAAAGCTTCACTATTGCCCTTGTTTTGGTTCTCACTAAGCAATGACCAGAACCCTGAGTTTAACCCTTTGCCGTACGTATCATATTTGATAAATAACGTCTTTGAGACCTTTTTCATCCCTTTATGGTAAAAACTTTGCTCAAAACCCTGATGTACACAATCTGACTTGTCTTCTGCCCTCGGCGGATACAATAATAATACAATAATGCACTACATAATTTTGACATATCTCACGATGCTAAACGAAAAATATGCAAAAACCTTAACTCTTAACTCATATTCTTTATTAGAATGCAGGAGGAAAATAGAATAGTGTTGACCACGTGGCTCTGTAGTTCAGAGCATGATGTGCTGATCCACTTGAAATTGTGTGTTGCATGCCCTTTTCTTCGTCTTCACTCTGTATCTGCATATTTCTTTCCAAGAATGTTTTTCTGTAGTTCTGAGAAAAGCAATGACGTATATGGACTTATCTGTGACAGCTTATATCAGCTGTGTTATTTGTTGCGGGTTGATAGTAGATGAATAAATATAACTTAGCATATACAGGCATTTCAACTCTAACTGTTTAATAGTGTAATGATGCAGTGGTGACTGGAGATGTGACTCCTTTTAAACAGTATTGTTACCATGACTGTGTGTGTCCAAGATTTCATTTGTTTCCCCTGGTTTGAACCTTCATGAACTGATGAGGCATTTGATGGCAACAGGAAACATATAATTTCTGCTTCTAATGCTGAACAGATTCTGATTAATTAATAGATAACACAAACTAAATCCTTATTTTAGTTTTTCTTTATTTAATAATAAAGTGAACAATCTTTTTCTTTAGGTTATGGAGGTGTTTACAAGCATTTGTTATTAATAGCAAAGCAATGAGGTAGACCCAAAGGCAGACATTTTTCCCTTTAAAGGACTGATGTCTCCACAGGATTTAGAAAAACTTGTCCATGCATTTATCTTTAGTAGACTAGACTACTGTAAC
>JAOXYM010000010.1:31096219-31113968 GCA_028567055.1 Leptatherina wallacei | reverse complement strand
TTTTAAAGGGTGATTTCAAATATCACATGCTAGTTTATATTTAAGTCTCTTTACTCTCTCTTTCTCTCTCTCTTTTAGCTTCCCACTGGGATGGGAAGTTAAAATCACCTCCTGTGAGTGTTTTTTTCCTGTGAGTCAAATCATGAATATCACAGATGCACTGCACAAAAAAAAGCCTCATAATTAGCCTAGAGAGGAATTTTATCCCCTGGTTTGTATTTCTTAATGGTCATTTATATTCCCAATTTGGCTTTGATTACTTGGCTGAAGACAAGTAGCACAGGAGGTAATCACCCTCTGTTGTTCATTTATGTTTCCAAACCATTAGCTGATTCTTATTTCTAATTATTTACTACAGACAAAAGAAAAGATAAACGTGGAAATATCTGACTGTGGTTCATTACAGCATCAGTATTCTTTATGCTTGTCCTCTTACAAAGCTGAAACTCTTTCCATTTGTGGCATTTCTTCTTTCGCCGGCGGGGTGTAATGCTTGTTTTGAATTTATAGCTCTGTTATCTCAAACTAATGTTGGATTCTTGAATAACAAATTCTGCCCATCTGTGACGTTTGCTGAAGCTGCGGCAAATGATGCAGATATTTGGAGAGATTTACATGTTGGCCATGAGAAGGAATTAATAATTCGCCCAAATTTCCCTTTTTTTTTCTTTTTTTTTCGTTTGACTTTTCTTTGGCGGGGATGAAGATTTACCTCCTTTGCCTGAATCTCATATTCAAATCTGTCTGGCAGCCTTACAAAAAGAACACAGCTTATATAAATCATTCTTTTAGATTTTGGCAAATTCTTGTTGGAGCTAAGGAAGTGTTATTTGGCTTTAAAAAGAAATGGTAAGATGAATGAGTAGAAGCTTGGATTTACACTTTGTTGCAATGAATCAACCTTTTTTTTGTCTTTCTGTCCTCTAATCCCACTTTTTGACTGAACACAACATTTGACACTTTCTCCCTTCAATATATGTGGATACAGTTAGATAAAACCCACTCAATATACTTTTTTGCAAATGATTGATAGGAAAACAAATTGTTGAGTTAATCCCGATAACATGTTTGCTCAATAGCTGTCATTTTCTTTTTAATTGTTTTGACCGGATATTTGACTCCCGGAGGAAATAAATGAGACTTCTGTAGTAAACTGCAGGCCGTCTTTGTCGGAGTTTGATGCACTGACACCAACGTAAATGGTGAAATTTTGAGAAAAATTACGCACGTCAGCTTCAGTAAATTGCATTCGGTGACAGCATCAAAGCAGGTAAAATCAGACTTTGTTTTTAGTCAGTGGCTGTCAGGGAGATTATTTTCTGCAGAGAGCATGTGGCATGTTTTGTTTTCACATGCCTTTCATTGTAATTTGCTATGACATAAAGAGTCAAACAAATACAAAACTAACATTTAATCATTTGTGTAAGTAGTTTTGCTCTGAGAAAAAAAAAAAAAGCACAGTTATGCAAACATACTTTATCTTCATGTGAGCTTATCTCCTCATTTTACTTCAGCCTTGGAGTACAATAAGCTTTTATAAGTTGAATAAAGGCTTTTAGCTTTATTAGTAATGCCCTTCAACATTAAGATTCACCTTTGCAAAGTCTTTTATATAATGCTTTCTCACAGAGAACTGAGCATTAAAGTAACCACATTTCTAAGCCTCCTGTTTATCCTGACCTCGCTTTTCTATCTGCTGTGTGTTACGACCAATAACTTCTCTCCACTTAATGTCTGAACGTGGCAAAATAAGAACATCAAAGTGATATAATACAAAGTGTAAAACCTGATCTCATTAGTGAGAATTTCCATCTTGAAATCCTCTAGCTTAATATGTGACTTGTAACCCGCTGGTGAGTCCAGCTGGTTCTGGATGGTAGAAATTCTATGTCCTTGGGGGGGGGGAACGATGCAGAAGTCCTGATTGCACAGCTCACCATCAGCTGCCCTGTTTCTGCTTTTGTCCCTGCCATCACTGAATAATACAGGCTAATTCCTTTAATAACTCATTGTCTAGACTGACTCATGCCAACTGTGGATTCTTTGCCCGCACAGCCCTTAAGCCACAGGTGTAGTTGACTCTTTTTTTAGTTGTCTCCATTTCTCTTATTTGTCTTGCCATCCAGCCAACTGCTTAGATCTTGGGTGGTCACTGATGCTTGGTCCGTACTCCAGCAGTGATCATTATGCCTCTAAATGTTTGCAGTCTGCAGAGAGAGCTGGAGAAAATTCAGTTTTTAATTATATTCACAGCCTAGTTCAGCCCACACATCCAATAAACAGAAATAAATGAGTAAATTTGTAGTTTACAGTTATTGCCAGGGTTTGTTTGCTTGGTTGACGAGCTTCAAAATATTAAGGTTGATGCCCTAGTCTGAAATATGCCATCAGTCTTTCAAAAACTGTTCAGCCATTTTCTTTTTTTTTTCTTTTCGTATTTAAAAATCCGTACAGGGACGATTGATGATCAACTCCAAGCTGCTGTAACTGAAAGTAACCCATCCAGCACTTTCAATTTGTTATCAGTATAAGCCTGTTTTACACATGAGACTTTCCATGCCAACCTCCCACTTATTTCTCACACTTTAGCCCTGAATATCTGCTGGTGTGTAAGTGCAAGGCAGTTAATTAATATGCATTAAATCTAAGCGCTCAGGTGTAGAAGAAGAGACCTGGCATTTTGTAAAAAGTGCACTTGAGAAAGTGGGCCGTGAGTGATGAGGGATAGGACCGATCCTGACACTTTAAGTCAGCCTCTATTCAATGTGCACCTTATGTCACCGTGCACCCGCAGCGTCTTTTATCTCTGTCATGCACAGAATTCCATAACTCCGTTAGCAACACCCACTACAAATACAAACCAGTCCTTCTAAAATCTCACATGTTCTGGATTGCAGGTACCTTTACAGTACAATTGCTCACCATCTGGGGCCATTGTTATGAGGTATTTTAACAGAGAGTCATGGTGCTCTGATTTATGCTACGTGACTTGCTCTAGATTGCCATTCAGTGAATTCTGTGATGAGTTTTTCTTGACCGAACCAAGAGGAGTTTGGGTCTTCGTAAATCATCTTTGCATGAGTTTTATTTCTTTTTGAGACGCTCTCTTAGTGTCGCGCTGGAGGATTTGCCTGGTGCAAGGCAGATTGATGAAGGTGACATTTGGCTAAAGAATGAATCTCTTTCACACACAAACATGCACACATCTGGAGAAAGAATAGCCACCCACCCCCAGTCGCAGACATGTGGTACAGCAGTGAACAGTCTGTTATGCTCCTGGAGCTGCATCAGGAGTCACTGAGGAGCTCTGGCCACTTCAAACCCTGAAGGACAAACGGTGGCCAGGTGCCAAGGAGACAGCGAGGCGCCTACTTCATCATAACCCCTTTTGAGTAACACATTGGAATGGCATAGTGTTCAGATCATGACTTCCTCTCTTTATTTACATCTCCCTCTCATTAACATCGCTTTAAAAAGCTAACATGGCGATGTCTTTATTAGCATGTCTTTAAAAAACATCTCTTCCTAGCAACCTTCATCCGTCCTAACTTCTACAACACATCTCCTACTTTCCTGGCTATCTGCACTCATGTCTGCTTTCTCTCTGACTGCCCTTGCGTCCTCTTGCGGGGAGATGAATCGACAGAGGTACAGACACAGACTCATCACTCACTCTGTCAATCCTCGGGGAGAGGGGGGGAGTTGATCAAAGCTGTGGGACACAACCTGTCCCATTCGCAACTTGACTCATCCGCAACATGATTTAGCCTTAAGAGGGAGAGGATTCACCCATCTCTGTTCTTCATTGTGTCTGTCACTGCACTGATAAATAAGAGCCACAGAGACAGAGGCATTAAACCTGAAGGCTACAGATGTGTCACTGTGGAGTGGTCTTATCCTGTTTTCCCGTTTTTGGATGCAGAGGACAGGTTGTGCAAAGATTTGTTTGCTTGCCCGAGAACTGGATATCCCTCATCCACAGGGAATGAATCTTTTATAAACTTTACTTTTTTGTTGTTGCTGCATATCGGTTTTGAAGTCTGCAATGAAAAGCTCATGTATCTATGATCAAGTATTAATCACCCTGCCATGCCTCTACAAGCTGTCTTACTTCGTCCAAACGTAAATAATGCTAGGGTCCGTTACGAGACTTGAAAGGAACAGAACGAATGGCCGCAAAGGTTTCATGCACACAAAAACAAATACTCATAATAATACTGGGGAAAAAAAGTCGTCCCACATGTGTTCTCTACGCAGTCTCTCTTCAGATCCTTTGCTGCCTGCTGGCATTCTTTGATTTTGTACTTATAACCCCAGTTTGTAAGGGAAGACTTTCAGATAGTCCCTGTGGAGAGTTCAGCGGATGTGACTGTGTGCCTGTTTGTTTTGGGATGACAGACTCTCAGTAGATGTTCTGGAGCTAGTTTTGGTGTGTAGTGCAACCAACTACATGCTCTTTTTTCTCTTTGCAGAACTTTTCTTCCTTCTTTCTTTTGCTTCTTGACTGCTTCTCTTTGTCACCCCTCTTTGAGTCCACTTCCTACCTTACATCCTCCCTTTTTATGCTGTTTTTACCCCAAGTCTTTGCTAAGTTGCTTTACTCATAAATACTTAAGTCTTGTTTTTTGTGTGCACTTCATCTTCACTCTCGCATCCTCCTGAGTTTGCTGACACACAGCAAAGCGGATGCCTGACACCTGGGGTTGGCAGCGTGTCTTTCCTGCCTAAATGGCCTGGAGAGGACTGAGGGGAGTTGGAAGGGGAGAGAGTCTGGCGAGGCGAAAGCATCCTGCCTCTGCCTCAGCTGGGAAGAACCAGTGTAGATTTGTGGAAATTGTAACACCTGCAGGGTATTGAGCAGATGCCAAGCTGTAACCACATACTGACAAAAATGGGGGGGGGGGGCGCTTTATCATACACTAATATTCTTGTATGTCAATGATCCACAGAGATGAACCGATGTAAAGGTGGAGTTTTGAACATACATTAGAAATGTTTTAGAGCTTTTTAGTTCATAACTGTTGAGACTATTTTGTGAGTTTGAGAATTATCGCAGGATGGCTTGCTGCTTTAAAGGGCTGTAAATATTAGTTCGGATTTGCAGGAAAATCTAATTGCAATCGTTGGAAACTAATTTACCATAAGTCTGCAGATAAAAAATGATCCCAGGAAGATCTTATTTGATCTTTAATAACAAATAGGCTAGATTTACCAAAGCCAGGCATATTACAGTTCAGAAAAAGTCCAGATGGGAATTTCCGCTTCTGTGAGGGATTCACTGACATTGTGCTGATATGTGAACACGGATGCAGTCAGCTAATTAAAATAATGGCCAAATAAATATCCCAAGAGCTGCACAAATTAGTGTGGGCTCACAAACAGACAGACCTGTTGGTGAGATAGTTTCTGTATTTTACCGACAACACAAGACAAGTTATTTTATAAAGCAAACTTTTATTTCCACCATCTCAACAATTAAGCAGTTTAATTCAAGTTTCTCGTTAGTTTTCATGGTTCAGGATTGTGAACAACACATGCAAATGAGGTGATTATTAAGTCATTAAAGCCTAATGTGTTGTCATAACAAAAATAAAGGCAAACAGTGTGATATCACCTCATAGACAATAATCACCATAGTTTGCTGTCAGACCCTCCATTTCTGAACGAAGGCTGCTTTTCTGGAAGATAAATGCATGTGAATATAAGAATCCCACAGCATGAAATCCCTGCTTAAGTTCTTGGAAGGCTTCTTGTCCATTTGGAAACATTACTCTTCCAATAAGGGATCTCGGGATCTGTACAATACAGGAAACTGTGCATACTGTGTAATTGTTCAGCTACAGAAACTACAGTGTACACCGGGAAGAACTGGGAAAAAACAGCATTGTTCTCTTGTTATCAGTCTGGGCTGTGTCTTTTGTAAAACAATGTCTTAATAAAAGTACAAAAAGGTGAAGATGAAAAATGACCCACTGTCTCTCTGATGCCGGCAGTGTGTCCTCTTCACAATAGCTGACCCAGCCCCTTACAGAACATTTGACTTGTTTTTATTGTTGGTTAAAAATGGTGCAATCAGCGAGGGAATTGCCAGCTATAAACCTTTTGGAATTGCAAAATACAGTTTAGATGCTTTCCTTCCAAAATCCTTTCAGATTTTGGATACCTGCTTATTACAATTCAGGGTTGCAGGGGAGGCTGGAGCCTATCCCAGTAATTAGTAGGCGAGAGGCAGTGGGGTTCACCCTGGACAGGTCGCCAGTCCATCACAGGGCCAGGCGCAACCAAAAAAGCAAAAAAAAAAAAAAAGAGAAGAAGAAAATGATCACCATTTCTTTCAGGTTCAAATTTATCTCTGCATCTCTTAAAACAGGATGTCTGTAAGGTAAAATCTGCTTATAAAATCTTACTAAAAAGGTAATTATTTGTCAGAGCAGGGGTTATTATAAGATTCACCATAAGAAAATAATTTAAAATCTTACCGTGAAAGTCTTCTCATAAACATTTAAAACACTTTTTCCTGCTATTAATTCAAAGTAAAGATGATTTATTCAAGAGTTTTAGACACGATGGCTAAATTTTTTTTAAAAAAGAAGAAAATTAGGAAATGAATAGAGGGTCACTGAGGCTGATAGTAGGAGGAAAAGATTTTGGAGCCATTGCTCATATCAAAGTAGAAAATCTACTTCTGTTGATCTGCTCTGCTTGTTCACACTCCTTGATTTGAGGGTTGTTAAATACAAGACGCCCTGCAGTTTCTTCAGAGCTCGCTGCTTTCATCCATACAAATACAGAGCTACAATCTGTGGAATAAAGCAACGTGGGGGAACTTGTGATCACTATTAGTCGTCTTGTGTCCTATAGCGCTACTGCGAAACAGTGTCAAAGGGCTTTTTATAGCTTCTCTGAACACATAATCACCTCTCAACATGTATTAAGCAGCAAGAGAAAAAAATGCTGCCTTACTTTGGTCTTCTGTGTGTATGTTTGGCATTCTTTATAGAGCTTTGTCCACTGCACTGCAGTGAGATGGGAGTGTATGACAACCATTTTTTGCTAATTATGTTTTCTAAGCACATATTTCATCTGCTGCTCACTGTTCCCTGTCCGCACTTAGCATATCCCAATCCTTCCTGTTCTTTCAGGCCCTGCTATAATTCTCTGAGAGTCCGCCACCAGCTTGTCTATTACCTTAATTTAAAACTGTGGAAGAGAGATGGAATAATAGAGGTTTTATCAGCAATAAATCCAGTATGGCGTTACTTGGGGGCTGATGGGCTTACAGAAATTAGAATGAAGGGCATAAGCTCCTAATATGACATCTTGTGCCAGACTGGTGCATTCTTTGTTATTCATTGGAAATCTGTTCATCTGTTTGCCGCTTATTATGTCACCATGTCAGGAATGATAAGGGGGTTGCATGTACTGCAGAGGAGGAGCAGGGAGACATATCTTCTCTTGTGATTTCACATCAAAACCTTTTTATATGCATTTAATTAAAAGAAATTCTAAGCATGTTTGTTTCTGTTGTTTGAAATTAAATTAGTTGGAACTCAAATGTTTCAGATATTTTAATATGTCCGGCGGTGTTTGAAGTCTTGAGCAGAGCAGAGGGGTGTCTGTGAACTCTTACCAACTGGTAACGATATGCCTTCGTCAGCGGTGAGATGGATTATGTGAGGTCATGGCTGCTGACAGCTCACCCCGGTCGCTCTCAAGCACTTGCTCACTCTGCAAGCCCTTGTGTGCAGAAGTCTCTGGTGGTTGTGTTTCCAAAAGTATTTGTGTGTCTGGGTTGACAGGTGCGCCGCTGCATCCCTTCCCAGCATGAGTGTGTCCTGACAGATGCTTTAGCATAGCTGTGTGCATCTGGGGGAGAGGGAAAGCTTTTGGCAGAGTGGGCACTGCAGATGCCTCCGATTGCACGCTGGATCAGCGAGGAAATTCCTCCAGGGCAAGGACAGAGGACCAACAGTTACAGACTGCTGGGCTGAGTTTGCACGCTTTGGTGGTGAATACAGCCGCAGTGTATCCACGTGGACAAGCAAGGCATGTAGACGCTGAAACACAAACATGCACATGCCATGGACATAAAATCTGGATCCAATCCAAACCTTAGTGGTGTTGATGAGCTTCACTGCATAAGGTGATAATCTGCTCTCATGGTTCCCCAGAGACTCTTAACTCTCTGAAAGGGATAGTTTTTTTCCCCCTTTTTACTCAGGAGGGAACCTTCACCTCAACAAGTCTTGGGCCATGACTTTTGAGATATGTGAAGGAGTTTTGGTGTGACAGCTGATCCAGGAGATTTCAACTGGGACAGTTCCAGTCTAAGAGCATGCACTGTGAAGCAGGATTAGTGGTTTATCCATATTTGCTGGATCAGGAAGTTGTTTACCTGGCTACTTCATGCGGGAAAGCTAACCTGGCCCAGAGTAGGTTAAAATCTCAGATAAGAAATCAAATTTAGGAAATCAGTTCTCCTGGAAAATGAAAAATAAAAAAAAGACTTTATCTGACTCACTTTGACACATTTTCATAAGCAATATGTCAGCAGAAGAGAATAGTTACTCTGAATAATAATGGATTATGTTTATGTAGCACTTTTCTACCCTGGGGCAGACTGACGGAAACGCGGCAGTCAACATCTCAGACCACCACCGAACATTCATTCACCAAACAACATTCACACTGGAGGCAGGGAGGGGGAAACGTCTTACCCAAGGGGAGCAGGATTCGAACCACCAACCTTCCGGCCATTGGATGGACGACCTGCTCTGCCACTGCTGCCCTTGAAACGGATTCATTCTGTCATTGCTTTTAAAAAATTGGAACATCATTTAATAAAATGATCAATAAACTGCAAATGTTTTGTTCATCAAATTCACCAAATTGTATCAAAAGATGTCCATTTGTTCATATTCATACTCATTTCCATACTCATGCCAAGCTATTGGCATATAACTGTTTGTTTGCTATATATTTGATGCAAGGACTAACTGTAACAGCCAGCACTGCATCTGTCTAAATGAGAATAAAAGTTTGTCACATGTTTGTGCATTCCACCTGCTGCTAACCCATTTAATATAAATCATAATTGGACATCAGAAACTTTAGATAGCTGTGCTTTAATGATGTGGCGGGGATCTGGATCAGATTCATTTACACATTCACATTGTCTGCATTCTTTTTCTTTTTGTCATCGTTCCTTCCTGCAGCAGCTGTGCAGCTTTACAGCCTGTTAGGAATATACTATCCTGATCCTGCGTCGGAAAACCCGGGTTGGTTTACTGACCTGATAAGAAAGGTCATTGTACCTTTTAGCCAGGGTTAGTTGAGCCGGATCACCTAAAAATTCCCTAGATGTGTTGAACCTGCTGTATAATACAGACCCCAGATCAGCTGTCGTTGACAAGAAGATATGTTTCAGTTTTTATTTAACCTTTATTTAATATCTGAAGAATTTTTACAGCTGCTCCTCTAATGACCATTTAAAAGTTGTTGGATGTTTTCACTTTTTTGACTAGTGATACCAATTGTGATGTTTGTTGGTATATTATTTGGAAAGTAACCTTTGAATTAGAAGATTTAGGTTTAGGTTTTATTTACTCTGTATTGTCTATAAAGCTGGTGCCCTTCCATCCAGAATCCATCCACCTGTCCAGAATCCAGTGTAAATGTCACTGCACGCAAACAGTGCAAGCTTCTGGTTGACATCCATGTTTATTCTGGTGCATGATGTGCAGGCTTGTCTTTACTCCAGAACCCCAGAGGTCAGCAGTCATTCATTGTGTTCTCTGTTGTTTATTTTACTGATTTACAAGGTTTTGTTGTTGTTTTTTTGCTCCCTCCTGAACAACAGAGACTCAACATTTCAGTGCAGGTTGGTGAAAATAATCATGTTGTTTATTCAATCTTTGCGGGATTCAGCTAGTCCTCCAGTTTGTTCCTAAGCTTAAGGTCTTTATTAGTACAAGCAAATTAGAGAAGTCAAAATGTTCGCTGACATTCGCTGCAGGGGAAGATGCAACTAAAAATTTAGTGCTGCAATTGCTGGGACAGTGGGTGGATGTGAGATTTATTATAGGACAGGATGCTAGGGGCTTTACAGTTGGCAGTAAATATGTGAAAATAAATGCAAAGCATCTGCTGTGCCAGCTAACGTTGCGTAGGCATTTGGCATTTGACATTGAAAAGCTGGCAGTGGGATGGCGGTAAAGACAGAAGGTTTTGAACATCATCTGTAGCTGCAGACAAGCTAGCTGGGATAAATTGTTAGTTTGTTGTCATTGGCAGTCTGCAGGCTTGCAAATCTCCCTTATGGGAACATGGGTGTGCAATTAAAATATGTTTGTATACTTGTATTTATTCAATAGCACTGGGCTGTAATGCTGCATAATTGATGAATCATGATTATATGTGAAATGAGCTTATGGCATATCTCTGGCATGTACAGCAGTCGTGTGTTCCTAACTAATGAACCCAGTGAATGGGCTTTATGAATTTGGACATAATCTTGTTAAGAATTACATTTTGTATTGAAATTCTTTTTTTTTTCTGTCTCACTTGAAGTCAGTCTGTGTCTCATTGTTGTGTTTTTGTGTGATTTTACTTTGCATTCGTCATCGTTCTCAGAGTCCATCTGTTTATTTAACTCCCACACATACATAAACACCGGGAAGATGCCAGGAAACTGATTGTTTTACATTTTGGATTCCTTGTCCTGAAACATGTATGCTCAGAGGCACCATTGTACCCCCTGTTATGTCTCCCTTTTCACCTGTAATGGTGGGGATACTTTCCAAAACCACAGGCTACACCATCAACACCTTCTGTGGTATTGTCTCAACACAAATACTCAATCTTAAACGTAAATCTCAGTGCCATTGTAAAGCAGCATAATTAAATTGCATTGCCTGCAGTAAGTGTCAAACAGAGGAGAATGAGATGCCATGAGTATTTATGTAACTCTTACTATCTTGATGACACAGCAAAACCTTGCTGCAGGTGTAACAGGCACTCTCAATATCTAGGTCTGACTTTATTTGCCCAATGAGAGGCTCATCTGCAGTAAACCCAGCATGCCTCTTGGCCTTCATACAGTATCGGGCCCCTGCTGCTGTTTTCTGGGTGCCATCTGCCATCCTAATGAGACAGTCACATGTTCTAGAGCTGCTCCATATTCTGTGTGAAACCTGAAGTTGATGACGGTTTTGATGGTGGCACATCTTCAAGCATATAGTTAAGAATAATTCTTTAAGATGAATAAAAATAGATGTCATGCAAGACATAAAAATGCCATCTTATTCAATTCAGTCCTTGCCCTTATGGAAGAATACTGCTCATATCATAAATTCAAGGCCATACAACCATTTATTCACACCCCTCGCATATAGGAGAGGAAAAGAAAAAACAAGAAATCTGTCTCATTAAAAGTCCTCCTGCCAGCAATTTTGTGTACATTTGCCAGTTACTTGTTCTTTCCATTAGCTCAGTTTGTAGCTCAATCTTCAGTCATCTTTTGATTCATTAGCAGGGAAACGGCATGCTGAAGCGGTGATTTGGTCACCCCTCACGCTGAGTGCTAAACTTCAAGTCTTTCACAGATAAATGATGTGTGAGCTGACAGTCGGGCTCGTGGGGTGGAGCGAAGCTGTCATAACGCTCCCTCACCAACGCACCATGAACCTTGGTGCACGGCTGACCTCTGGGTTCTTTTTCCAACTGTGGCGGTTTGTGTGTGCGCAGCGGTGCAGGGGGCATCATAAAACACAAGGAATGAAAATGTAGAAGCAGAACAGCTGATAAACTGGGCCTAAAATCATATTCTTTTGAAGCTGCCTGCATCATAAGTAGGAAAATAAACATTGAAATTCGCCAACGTATCAGTCAGTTTAACAGAAGCAACTTTATTTATGACAATCACGTTGACAACCCAAACTCTTCTCCCCCTCTGTTCTATTTGCATTTGATGATGTGGTCTTTACTATTGCTATGTTGACAGCTTTATTCATTTGTAGTTACTGTAGAAAGTAATTTACATGGTGAAAGCTGTCCATTGAATTCTGTTCTACGTCTTCTAATTCAGCCTCTGCTGAACCCCCCCAGGCATGTATCTCATCTCTCTGCAATGCCACACAGTTTGGCTCAGGGCCATTGCCTAGTAGCTCGCCCACAAGCCCCAGTTTAGCTTCCACACCCATCAGTCTGCAATCAGAGCTCAAGCAAGCCACCCACTGTCTTAAATTACATAGCAATTCACTCCAATAAGTACCTATGCTTTAGGCATGCAGATTTCTGACATATGTTTTGTGGTTCTCTTACAGAAAAGTCAAGAAAATTATGATCAAAGCTAGCCTAAAGACCTGCTTGTCGTCTGCTTGCATCTTCTATCATGGTGCTCAAAGAACTTTGTGCATGCAACATGTCTGTCTACGTTTGTGCAAGCATCCACGGTGCTTTTACGCTCAATAAAAAAGGAATGTTTTGGCTACTTTTCAGCATTCCAGGTTGGATGTGTAATGCCTTTCATGCCTGGTCCTACTGTGACCGTGATGTGAAAAAAACACAACTGGGGGGGGACTGTGGCATGACTAGAATGTACATAAGAGAGGGGCGACCTGAAAGATCAAACTCACCGATGCAGCTGTCGAGATTTTGGAATGGAAGGTTTTCTCTTTTTTAGTGCTGGTGAGCAGAATTAAGCCAGGACTGAATTTACAATAGAGAGGACCCGGCCTGAGAAGCATTGGGACATACAGATGAGTGGCTGCAGAGAGGAAATGATGGTGGAGAGAAAATGATCTGAGAAGACGGATATAGAGGGACAGCCGCTGGGTGCAAACATTTCATGGGAGAAAAGAGAAAAGCTAATGAGAGAGAGAGAGAGAAAGAAGAGAGGGGGAGGTATGCTGGCAATTTATACAGATGATGGTCTTTTAGAATAGATTACCCCTTGGGATATGTGAACTCAGCAGAATCAGCAGTACCCTCCCTAACTGATAGGCACATACACGCTGGTGAGGCATTGGGGAAACTTGTATTTGAATTTCAAGGCCCAGAGGAAGAGCGATCAATAGCCTGTCAGCTGTATAAACGAAGGAGCGATGCCTCCATTTCCCCCGGACTTGCTTCGTTCCAGGTCCTGTCATTTCAATTTCACTGTCTCCTCCACCTAAACTGCACATGGAACAGAGATTAAGTATGCACATGTCTCACTCTATCAATTTGTGCAAGAGAAGATGGAGTGTGGTATAAACGGAAACTCTTTCTGCAGCGTGTTGTTCATATTCCTCCCAGGGTGTTAAATGTGAGATGGCATTTTTTATCCACCCACAGAGACAAACAAACAAAAAGTTCATGAAATTCTGTCACAGTAATTTCAACAATGTGACTTTTAATAACCTCATCTAAAGAAGTGTTTTCTTTCTGTTAACATCTACCAGTTTTTGTCCTTTTTCAATGGTTCCTGCAGTGAAAACCAAGATTTTATCTGGAAAAGTCACATCCAGGGAATTGTAACACATACTGTACCTTCAGGCTTGTCTAGCAGCATTGCAGCACTTGAACACTAATCTTTCCCAGTGACAGCGAAAGCCAGCCATTCTCAGCTGACTTAGCGATGAGTGCCAAGGCTGGCCTCTCCGCCTCATCCCCAGCTGTCCGCAGCTGTGTGAGAACTGTAAGCCACAGCTGCAGAGCTCTCCTCTCTCCCATGAGACAAATGATACCCCGTTACCACACACAGCACAGGAGCAGCTTTTCAACACCTCGACCCGTACTGAACTTCCCCACTAAAACAAGGATATTTGTTTTTTTCTGGTTTCTATTGCATAGCCAAATATTTCATTTCCATTCTGAAAGCCTTTAAACGTCCCCCTGAGTGTATCTATGTATTTCTTTTTGATTTTTGTTTTGTCTCTGCCTGGACAACGGTGGAATTGCCTGGATTTTTGGTGGAATTCCAAGGTCGCTTATGTTCTCCTGTCGGATCTTGAGGAATTGTGTTTGAACGCTGACACGCTTTGTGAAGAGGCCCTTGCGTGTCTGCAGTGTAAAACAGAATGTCATGCATGTTCCTCAAGATAACTTGCCATCATCATGGTTGCTGCAGAGACCAACGTCAAACAGCACATTCACTTGTGCACACATGCTCCACATGCTGCACAAACAGAGTAAACGGCCACAAATGGTAAATATAGCTCACAGGGGGTGAGCGATTACATCGCAAGACAAACTGTGCTTAATTTATAGCTATAGGACTATTCTAAACTTACTGTGTGAGTCCTGATGACCAGGGACAAACATCTATCTTCTGAGCTGGACTTGTTGATGAAAACGAGTTCAAACATTCTACCAAATGGATGCTGACAGCCATCTTGTTTTTTTTTTTTTTCTTTGGCCACTGTTTAGAGTTGCCTGTCCAGTTGGCTGTTCATGGTCCCCCAGGGAACAGGAAGGAGGCAAGCTTGTAATGATGAGGAGTAATGATGTAATCTAATTATGTTTGTCTTGTTACACAGTGCGTCAATGGTAGGCTGATTAATTCAATTCACTGATGGAAGGAACAAACTGTCTTGTTTTTGCTGGCTGCATTGCTCATTGGTTTGTTCTGCTTTCAAGCTGGACGGCGAGCAATTGGCGGGATTTGCTCTCCATTCAGCAATACTTTTTTCTTCTCTATTTATGATCCCTGTTATTTATGCCTGTCTTCCCTTAACTTCCACCACAATCACGCAGAAATATAACACTCATCCTCCTGTCACCGCTTCTGTTCATCTGTTTGGATCAACAGGCACAATAGCTTTTCACCCTCAACCCTCAAGTTTTTACATGCATTTTTTAATAAAGATGGAAAATTCTGAATCCAGTTCTTTTTGTCTTGTCCTTGTCTTTTATTTCTTTTACAAAAAAAACATTAAATATATATGTCTGCACAAAAAGTTCTGAACAGATGTTTTAAACAATCTTAAAGCAAGGCAGTCATCTCATTGTGGTGTTCACACCAGTCTTCCCATTAACCAAAATATAATGACGTATTTTAATGGACATCTCTCTTCTGTCAAAACGTCCTTCTGTATATTTAAGGATATGCCATTTTCTTGAAATTCTCAGACTGTTAAATCTTTTATTCTCTGGGAAAATACATCAAAAGACCATCAATATTCATAAAATAACACTCCTGTAGCCACATCAAGGACAATCGTCTATCAGCAAGTTTATGCAACTGCTTTTTCAACAGATCAAGGGAACCTTTAGCCACCATTCTTCAATGTAAAATGGAAATGAAAATAGGGTCACTAGCTACCCTCGTAAGTCATTCTTTGGAAAGAAAAGTGTCCCCTGTTGTGTGAGATTGGGGTACTAAATCAGCTTACAGACATCTTCTGCATCCCTCATCTGAAGATGCTCATAGAGAGCCATCATTCATGGTGGACGGTTAGCACTTTGATATTCTGTGTACCTTGCTTTGGCTCAGCAGCTGTATGCCCATGTGGCTTTTATTTGCAAGACTGCGTTTGATCTCAGTGTGCCCAACATTGAAAGTATCGAAAGATAAAGAGCTGCATATTTGCACTGTTGTATTGATGTTAAAGGGATCAGCTCCCAAGATTTATCCTCTCACATGGACATGTTGCACCTTGTTTGAGTTCTTACACTTGGTTCTACAGTTGACCCTTTAAAGGCTTTGGAGCAAGGCTTAAAACAGCTGAACCACTATTCTTTAAAATCACACAGAGACAACCGGAGTTTCTTGCGGAGTAACCTGCTACAAATACATTCTGCCGGAGGTTGTGCTATGGATGCTGTTCAAATTTTAATGACAACAGGCGGGTCAGAGTCGAGCCAACATTTTATATTCCTCTTTTATTGTTTGAATAAGCTTGTTTCTCTAGGACATTATAATTCCCGGGATTGTGTGAATTGTGGGTAGGGAATATGAGCTTGTAGAACACTTGCTGCTTTAATAAAGATTTGACAAATGGTGGAGTAAATAAATAATAAAAAATAATGTATAACGGAATTAGAAAAGGAACATTTGTCAGACCAGACCAGAAACTGAGACAGTTATTGTTTGTTTTTGCAGACTTGGGACCTGCCCAGCTTGAGGTGCTGACAGTCTCTTTGTTTTACTTCCCAGCCTTCTTGAAAAGGTAAGATTTCTTTTTTTCACCTGCCACATTCCTCTTCCATCTGCTACGGTGGTATGTTAACTTGGTACTAAATTGAAACTGAGCCTTTAATTGCCCGGGAGGATTTAGTAGCACTCCTCCTCCAACATCTCCTGTGTATTGTTCTGTTTATTCAATATACTGTATGTCTAAGATGGAAAAGTACTTTAGCTCAAATGTTTATAGTTTAATCCCTCATAGCAATGCCGACGGCTCTGTGTACAGAAATAATTAGGATACAGATATAACAAGGCTGATAAACTTGTCCAGATTAAAGAATTTGATTGAGAGGACGGAGTCCTTCACACTGATCATCTCCTGGAACTTTCTTGCTTCAAAGATGGGCACAACTTCAAGAGGCTAACTAAAATTAACCTTTGCCTCAAGATCAAAGCGGTGGTGAGCTGTCATGCTCTTGGACGATGCCCGTGGTGACAGAGCCTCATAAGGAGAATGTTGAGTGAGAGAGACACAGAGATGGGCTGCAACCCTATCGTGCAAGGACATGAGGGTTGAGGAAGTCTGATATCAAGGACCCACAGGAGAAGATTATAAATGATTGTTTTGGACTGCAGGGTCAAGGTTTTCTGCTTTGCATGTCATGCTCTCCCTTAAAAGTGACTTTTGTTACCTGAGAATCCTGCTATAGGCTTTCGACCATTGACTGTAAAAGAAATGGACGAACCGTAAAACCATGTGACCCGTAGATTTCTGAAGTGCTGAAAAGAAGCTCTTTGGTCAGTTCCAACCTTCGCCATCTTGGTACTGTCACGACTCTCGTGACCCATGGAAAACCCAAAAATGGGCACCGAGGAAGCACTGAGAGGAGGGCTGTGAGCGTGGGGATGGATGATTGACACATATCAAACTCTGACCTAACAGGATCAAACCAACTAACAGAAGTAGGCGGGCGAAAGCTAAGGCGCGCTGTTAGCCGGCTAAAAACTGAGGTTCTGCTACTCTGTGCTTTGTTTTGCCAGATATCTGGCACTTGTCAATCAAAAGTACACGCCCCTAATCATGAAGAATTTCAAGATTAAATAACATCTAAATGGATTAAATAGAATTTTTTTTCACTCCCCCCACAGTTGTCATGAAGGTAAACTTGACCTATTGAACCTAAAATGGTTTTTTGAACCAGGCTGTAAAAATGTTTAATTCTGTTGTAAAGTTGGCCTTTTTAACATGGGAGTAAATAGGGAATCGCTCCGCAGCCGTCCCCTAGTGGATGAGGGGGGAACTGCAATTTTTTGCACTTCCGCATAGGCTTCACATTTCTAAGCAGGGCCTCTGATCACATATAGCTAGCCTCATAGCATAATTGGCTAAGTCATATTTTGGCTAAATTATGTTTAACGTCTAACTGTATAGGCTTCTGTCCTAATAAGTGCTATAAGGCTAATGATACGTTTGTAAGCATGCGTGGGGATGACAGTTAGCTTATTTCCTGTATAATTCCTCTTTAAGCTTCTTGCCTGTTTTCTGTACAGATATTTTAGTATTACTCAACTCAACTCAACTTTATTTATAGAGCACTTTAACACAACGTTAATTGAAACAAAGTGCTGAACACATTATGA